>SJOL01009025.1:1171203-1210055 GCA_004794785.1 Opisthorchis felineus
TATCTATCCGGGCGACACCACTCTCTGATCAAAAATCGCTTGACTCGCCACATCTAGCGGGCGGAAACCACATAGACACGATGCTAACTTTAAACTTGGAAAGAATCCCGGTATGCCTCCTTGGGTTTTATCGTAGACTGCTTTTTGATATTTTCTACAGAAAAAAATGCTATTTTGTGAATGTTAGAACAATAACAATTCTTTGAAAGATGATCTTTGTTATTTCAGTGAAACAAAAACTGGAATGAATTGGATTCCTTGATAAAAGGTAAAGTGATTTTTTACAGTTTAAGAAAGACCAAGTTCACATAAGGGACTTCAAGATCAACGTAAGCAAACACAAACTAACACTACTCAACCTGGTTTCTGTCCCGATGAACTTCCAGCTTCTTCGCTGCAACCAAAATACAACGGTTTTAATGAGCCTTATTTCCAAATCTATCTTGCTACTCCCTCAGCATACATTTCTATGTCATGACGACGATTCTAAATTGCCTTGGCAATTTTCTCATTCTCCACATTCACAAACAAAGCTATCAACACGAAGACAAATAAACCCTTCCCCTGAGAGGGATGGATTCTCCCCGAAGAAGACTAATATTAACCGCCACTTGTGTTTGATGCACCTGGCCTGGAAGAAACCAGTCGAGTGATTCAACAGCTTTCGTCAGGATGGCGGGACAAGTCAGTTCGCCTGAAGAGAATGTGCCAGACATTCCACGCGATTCTGCGCATACACGTATCCGTGTATCAGCATGTTTAACACGTTTAGCGGGTGCCAATAGTTATCACCGGGTCAGCAACAATAATAATCTTTTCTGCTATCTAGCCGTGAACCACGAGAGGTTAGTTTTTCCGAAGGCATGTCCTATGTTTTAATGATAAACAGTTGTACTTTTCCCGAGAAACCAATCTGTTTAGAGCCCGATTATTGTTGTGTTGTTGTGCATTGTTTTATATACTTCCAACTACAACACTCATGATCCTTAAGGGATACGTGCGGCATGTGTCCAGCAAACGCGTAGGTTTTGAAAAATGATCCATCAAGTCAACACAAAAATAGAGTGGGATACTGGTATCCCGGGATGAAGTAGTCGGATATAGTTTTCTGTATTTAGTGCAGCCGCCAACTCTTGGATCTAGGTCAGTAGGAAAGTGTTTTGCCATTACGACTTTTGCTGTTGACCGGTGCAAGGAAAACAGATCAAGAACCAAAGACTATTTACTGTTTTTTAAGAGGGGATGAAACCGCGAGTGAGACACAATGATAAACACTTGAAAATAAAAAAGATTCCCGCGAAGAAAGTGTCCCTTTTTGAAGCACTGTCTAACTATTGCATACAATATATGAAACGAACTCAAATTTTGCAAGGTGCCGCAGCCGCACTGGATATAACGCAGCTGTAAGTCAACTTTTTCTGTCCGGGTTTTATTGGAAAATAGAAGCGCTGTGAGCAGCACAAAATGTAGTAATTAAGAATACAAAGGTAAACAACCGAAGCATGGCAAGCTTTTCTTCGGAAGAAACTAGTAAAACTTTGTCTGAAGTTGAAAAAATTCTTCGAAAGTAATCCTCCCAGCTACCAGCGTTAATCTCCCAATTATATTAGAGAAAAGAGCGGAAAAGCTATCCGCAACTAACTCAGAAGAATGAATCGGAACTGAATAGTCCGATGTAGTGTGAAGATCGCTGCCGGTCCATCTAACAAAGAGAAACTGTCAGCAAACACATTTACCAATAAACAAGTTAGGAACGCCACTAGGCTTTGCCAGTTTGAGCCTGGCTAGAGTTCACATAGGAATGAATGTTATTCGTTTGGAAATTTCTCTTAGGATAAGCCCATCGAGAAAGTCTATACACGGATATACCTACCGTATATATCGTTTAGTTCGCGGGCACCAAATCAGGTATTGCGATGGCATCATTTTCCAGAATACTTTGTAACGAATCTGAGTACAGAACAGAGGCCTGCAATTTTTCACATTCACATTTCTAGGTTGTACCTGATCCGAAACGTGCATAAACGCATGGAGTTGTACGTGGAACAAAGTTCTACCGTGTCATGTGACTAAAATTCTCTCTCCAAGTTCACTAGCTGCTGCTTTTTGAGCCATTATACAGAAAAAACACATCGGACGGTCTAGAATAAGGGCCACCCTACTTACGGAGAGCCACTGTCTAAGTGGTTGCCTACTTACTGTCTGACTCTCATGGGATGATTCCTCTCAGAGTGTGAAGTTTCCCGTGACAAAGATGAGAGCCGAGGGTTAAAATGTTGGGCACTTTCAATTCAAAAACTCCTTGTTCAATCCCCGCTAACTTCACTATCGCCTCGTAGGACTTTGCGACTTTCGGTAGAACACATACCTCGCATATACAGAGAGCAGAGTAAACCACTATTTCAATGGAAAAGTGAACTCAATTACGCGGCAAATTTTTCTCGCTTCAGAGAACAACATACACTTGACATATTGTGCCGGATTTATTTTATGACCTATATATATGCTGTTGGGTTTACTCCATCCGGTTCTGCGTATCGGAAGTTTCAGCTAGACTTGAATTTCCAGTGAACCCTGCACACCTTACTTTCACTTTGAATGTGACCCCAAGCACATATGATGCGAACAAAAAGACAGGGTACTTGGACGTGGCTCGAACCCGCTACCATTAGACTGTCGTAGAGTAATCCTTCACTTACCAGTGAAAGATTGTGGTTTGGATTACCGGAATCTGGCCTGGCTGAAGCCTTGTCGCATCTCTAACACTGATAGACCTTACGCGAATCGTAGTTGTTCCCAAGATCGAAAGTATTCTCCGAGTTTTAGAGTATGGTTAATATGGTAGCTCAACGCAGACGTCAGAATCTGAGGTGCAAGACCTTTTTCCTACTGTGCTGTTTCTGCGTTTCTACAAATGAGGTTTTGCGCTAATTTCAGACTCCTATATTAATAGGTTTTTATCGCTGATTTTCTTCTCTGCCTGATTCGACAACAGAAGTCCCTTTCCAATCCAAGCACCTTTTCATCAGCTTTTAGGACTGCCTAGTCCGTAGGTGTATGGCCGAACAACGGAGCGCCACACATACTTCTGTCAATGACACGTCCCTCGAAAAGCCTGACATTATTCCGATGACAGCAGTTTACAGACTTTCCGGATCTCCTTCAGGTCGAGTTTGCTCGATTGACCCAACTTAACCTATATCCTCGTGCACTCAGAATATTTTCTGTTACAACCACCAGGCTGTGCCTGTTCACCAGTGAGCAAACATGTGGGAGAGGATTTCCATCTTGTTTTTGGAAAGTATAGTGCATGTGAATCGATTTCCTCGGGCTTTGTTTCGCTATCAGTAGGTGAGCACCTGTTTAGCTTGCACCCTACATTTGAAATACACTGGCTAATAAACTCAGGTGGTTCTCCAAGAAAATGACGCGTTTTCTTCTGATTCCAGTGTTAATGTTAACCAAGGGAATTTCGTGCCTTCTGTTGTCTGCTTATCCTCAACTCAAAACAACTACAATCCTTGTGTTTTTCATAACCAAAACTTTCAAATATGACAATGCGAGCTGCTAGCCTCTTGTGTTTTTGCTGCCGTCGACTGGATAGCTTCCTCTGTGGCACATTTCCCTATGAGATATAATCTATGCCTACAGTGTTGTCTAACACTAGAATGTCGTCAGTGTTTCCGCTTTTTAACTCTTGCACCTTAGTGATAATTGAACTTTAATCCGAGTTTCCTTCTCCAGTTCCATTGACAGTTACATCTGCGATCAACGTTAAGCCTACTCAAGTGATTGCCAGCACTTCTGTGAAGCGGTAAGTGGTTTTGAATTCATAACTTTATTTATGCTGAATTGTAACCATGGCGACACTCTACTGGCGATTGTGCGGAATGTTGGTTGACGTGGCGGATGCGATATTTGTAAACGTGTGGACCCGGCTTGGCCATGGGTTTTCGAACTCACCCAAAAGAGCGGCGTTGACCACTGCCCGAACGATGGCGAGCTGTTTTCAAACCTTTCGTTAAACTCGGCAGACAAGGTAATAATTGGCGATGCCATTTTATTCAAACCCCCGATGAGCGCCTAACTAATCAAAGCCACATTTGTAATTTACTGCAGTGTATCTTAGTTTCCAGGGCATTAAAGAATTTGCGCCTATTACTAGTCGGAACTATTTTCGTCTTCCAACTGCATCCAGAAAAAGTGCGATCCACACAAAAGCGATAACTTAAATCCTATGTGACTAAATCTGCTTGAAGACAAATATACAACTACATCATTCTAACCGTAGATGCGTACGCTATGATCTCAAAAGTTGCTCATCCGAACCCAACTTATGGTACTAATTAATAGCTAGCATCCTCTGCGCGAAGGTAAAACAAAACGGGAGCCACAAAACAGCTAGGCGACACAGCCATGATGCATCTTACATTACTATTTTCACATTCATGGTCGCAATAACGCAATCGAAGTCGAACAATCCCAGTGGTAGCAATTTATGCCATTTTAAATTTTGGGTTGTCTTCGTGTCCGAGTCAGCACACCAGTTGAGGTTAGGTCCTATTTTTATCCTTTGGGTAACTGGATCTCACTGCAGCTATCAACTGTGGTTTATGGATATCATACTGACCATTCTTCTAAATCTCTACACTAGGTACAACTCTGTCAGAAGTTGGGTTAAATTTACAACTGCTGTACGCGAAGTTCATCGGAAAAGCACTTCATAAAGTTTATGATTTCCTGGAGAGGTTCGAAATAAAAATAATTTTAAAACCAGTCTAATAAGTTCTTATCGATCATATCCGTTAAAACGTCACGGAAACCATAATTCTAACAGCAAATGACAGCACAGAGAGAATGCAATTAGCAGATGATTTCCGGAACCCAGAAGTGACGCTCTGTTTTTTGTTTACAGATGATTCACATTTGCAGGCTAGGAGTTCCTTGTTTCTGTCGGAAGAACCTTTTATGAGACGTTCTAATTAGGGTACGGGCAATATTTTCCGTGAGAAACCAGTCAAATTGCGTTGACTCACAGGAAGCATGAGTAGTGTTTCCTATATCCTTTTCACTTGCGTCAACATGCCAATTCTAAACCGTGGCAAAGCTCATAAGGAAGTATTCAATCAGCTTAAGATTTGAAATGGCATGATACGGGTTCTGATGTATCCCTGTCTTCCAGGAATGGCAAAGCACACAGGCCACAAGGTTGTTAAGTTATTGGTGGAATTCTGCATGGTTAATTTGCTTATCGAATGTTTTACCGACGGTTCGGTACAGAAAGTTCTGTCCATGCCACGAGGAGCGCGTGAAACCAAGCTCTGGAACGAGGAGACTAAAGTTGACTACATTGAGTCACGTAATATGGTTTGTTAACTGTGGCACATGATTCCCGGGGAAATAAAGATTCACATAAGCCTGATGATATCAGTGATCACTACAGCAGTAGGAACTCCGTGGAGATTGGTGATCTAGCTATGGTCGGTCAAGTGCTTTCTGGAAGCATATCCAGAACGCTGACTGGAACTCTTCTCGCATTTTTTCACTAACGTAACCCAGAAACTCTTCCCACTGGAGAAGCATTTTTGTGACTTTAAGCCGGAGAGAAAGCGCAAATCTACAAGTTACATGACCTTTTCCATTAACACAAGAAAGGTAAGCTGCAAGCGGAATGCTTCTATTGTTCTGAGCTTCAGCTGTCGGCAGTGCGATTTTCGTTATCGGCAGTGTTTCCTATTAAGTATTCATCATGTCAATGTGCAGGTAAAATTGACATGAACTTCATAACCAAACAACATTGAATTCTGTCCAGTGAAACGTAGTTAGGAGACCGGTAATAACATCTCAACACTTATCTTATCTCCACTGTTACATCGAATAGGACGACGAATCACAGGGGCCTCTCATTCAAGGCTTACATCCCTATAGGTAGAACAGGTCCTAGTAATGAAACGTTTCGGTTAACCACCACAAGGCCTACAAATAGATAACAAGTGTTCAAAACACTTTAAATTTGTACAGACATGCTGCGCACTTTATAACGCCTATAACACGCACACGAGCACCTATAACACTAAAATCAACTGATTAATCCAGACCGCACAAAGCAACAGATATGTTGTCGAATGTGTTTTAATCCAGTTTAGTAAAACGGTAAAGGATTTTCGGTTAACTATAGTACCCGTTTTGCTAGCAGTCGTATATGGCGCATAGAGCCGGGTGAACCGGTTTCTCAGACGTTTTAACCAAATTTTCAAATCACACTTGTCAGAAACAACAATCTGTCGGACAGCTTGCGCTCGTTTGTGTTTCCATCGGTAGTGATGCAAACGGGAACCTGCACAAACGAGTGCATAGCCGCACACCTGTTCACTCACGATCAGATAACCAACCAACCAAGTGACCAGCAACAGCAGTAGACCAACACACTAATGTGTGACCCTGTTTGGTCAGCCCCAAAACACAACACATAACAAAACAGCGGTGCAAGTACGACCAAGATGGACACCTGGGTAATGACAACCGAATGATTCGAAGTAGTGGTAGGAGTTGATTTAAGATGCTGGTGGACACACGCACACACACAAACGAAAAAACACGTGCACTGTCGACCAGTTTCTGACCCTCGCAATTTGCTCAAGGTTGTTTTGAAACATTCTAAACGGCGTTACTTGGCATCGTAACAAAGTTGATTTAAATACCTTCGTAAACTAACCCGCAGCTCGTGGCACCTGTTTTAAACAGGCTGTCAGTTGCGGGTGTAGTGACAGGAACTTTGCCAATTGTTTTCAATCAACCTCACCATAACTCAGTTCCAGTTTTGGGCAATTTTGATCGTCAGTTGTACTTCTGATGTCGATCTGAATTTAGCTTCACCTATTTGAAATAAAATTACGGGAGAATAACCAGTCTTCGTTGACCTTTGAAGGCAAATTATTTTCATCTAGACCCACCAAGTGTAAACTATATGCTAGCCCTGAAAACGTGTGCAATCGTGATCCACTTCTAACTTTACCTTGTTCACTCGCAAAATTGTTCATGTGAGGCAGTAGACTGACTCATAGATTGTGATGATATGGTAAACTTCGCTCGATAAACTGTCTTGTTTCTTACCAGTAGTCTAGCATACACTCAAAAATTTACCAAATTCCTAGTCACAATCACAATCTCCGAAGGAGGCGAAACAAGTTATAAGAAAAGGATTGTCCAAGCAATACCATCTACGGTGAACACCAATAAGACTCCAATTTACCTTGATTTTCTCCACTTTAGTTCAACTCGAAATTTATTCGATTTTATCACTAATCATGAGCTAATGCACATATAACTCCAAGAACATCGTAACGAGCGCCGCTAATGTCTGAAACGCTATTGAGGTAGGGTCTTTTTCTGGTTTGCACTTCGCATGCTCACGTAGTTGGTCATGATTTTGCAGTTCTTATTATTGGTTAACACTACCGAATAAGCAGACCTCTGATTACATGCAAACCGGAAGTTATTTTTAATCAGCTGAAGACTGGTACGCAACTTCTGATTTTGCGAGATAAACTTAAGAGAAGTCGATGTCTGTAAGGGTGTTGACTAATCAACGAACTCAACGCGACCCAGAATGAGTGACGATAAACGGCGGTGAAAAATCTTCCGGCCAGTAATTTTAGGTTAGACTTCGTTAGAACCATGGATTGCCGAATTTTTGTTTTGCAAACTGAACCAAAAGCCGCTGACGATCACGTATAAGATAGCGATCAATTTAAACTAGGGATAATCTCTGAAAGTGGATTTTAACATCAGATGCGTGCACCAAGCCCTACATGATTTCGCTTTTGAAACACACGAAGATGAGCGAGATCCCATTAATAACTAGACCATACATGTAGCACAAATAGAGGAGGGCAAGGATCTAGCAGCACAGGCTAGGAAACAGCTGCTCCGTATGGCATTATGAATGGAAAGACGCGATATTTAATGATGATGATGGTGATCGTAGTCTAGATAATCCGGGGCACTGGGCTTGATACTGGAAAAAGAGGAGCGGAAATTTGCGGTAGCCGAAATCCCGTCGAAGATCACTTCTGACGGTTGAGACCATTTATGCAGACAGTGAACGTAAGTTTCTTAACTCATGCGGGGAAATCTGATGAAGTGGTGCTTGAAGATCTCCTACTCTTTGGACAGAATGTCCGGTTAATGATATTTCAACATGAAAATGCATCTGTCTGTCCTGACTTATCGACGAACTCTTTGCTGATATCCTGGAATATTCGGATATCTGACATCCGCACACTGGTGTGGAGATGAACCTTTCCTTAAGTTACTAAAGACCGATGATGAGATTGACATTCAGCGGATAGACTGAAAATCGCATTCATAGAAGTATGAGTCGACTTGAGCGCGGAAAATCCGCAGGACCTCACAAAAATGTTGTCTGAATATTTCACTTAAGACATCCGTACATATGAATGCACTGACAAGGTAATAAATATTTTCAACATGCAACTGTATGATCATAAAAGGGGGAGGGTAACTTACTTTTGGTTCCAAATGCCCCACCATTGATAACAAAGGCTGACACTCTTCTACCTCAACACGACAGACCTGGCCCTTCTGGGCCCTCATTTGGATAGGAAGGTGGACGTGCAATAACGGAGATGAAAGGCCCCGTACTACACGGAGATTTTGCCTCGTTATATCATTGCGAAGTAAGCTGTATCCGGGTGTGGAAGGAGCATCATTCAGCATTACGTCTTGAGGCATTCTCACACTCGGGATGCCAAGACACTTCGACATGCATAGGGTCACAATTATCAGGCACAAAAATATTGACTGCATTGTGCTCGCAATAGTGTTTGGCCAAGAGGTATCCAGCAAGGTTGTTCTGTGTAGCGACTTACGGCATTTGTTTTTCAAAAAGCCCGCATGACCCGCCACTCTGAGGTGGTGCTTATATGAAGGACCTGTTCGAGTACCAACCAATCAGTTGTAGGCTGCACTTCGCACCAATCGGCACACTAGCAGCCTCGCTCTCAGACAGCTTGAATATCCTGTTCCAATATCTGCCAGCGTACGGTAAATGATATTTGTCCAATCATTTACGAAGGGCTATTTGTTCGAGTGTTATTGTTAACTATGGGATAGAATGAAGTAACTGGGGTAGCAGGAGACGTGGGGGCTGGAAGGGGCAGGTCAAAGGAAAGAACGTGTAAAGCGAGGCTTGCTGAGATGAGCCCACACACTTTCATACACAAGAACGCCCCCGACTGAGATAAACCACCTTAGCAAATATTCCTCATAGCGCTTGATGAGATAAGGAAAACGGTTCAACCAAGAGAAATGTGGCATCTCGGTAGTTTAAGTAATTCCACACTTCATATTTTAGACATTGTTGCGCGAACTTCGGGTTAAACCATGTTTGCACCTACAGGTAACTTGTGGGCAAGCTTGTTTGTGTATACGTTCGTACCGCTGAATGACGCTCTAACGCACTCCCATAAGACTCTCTCACAAATGAGTCGAACCGTTACCGTACGTGACTACAAATCACGATAAAAGTCCTACGGAATAATGTAGAGAAACTGTAAAATTAGATACGGATCAAACACCGAGCGAAAATGCCGTCGCATCCTGGCCGGAAAATAATATGTTCTCACTAGAATAACCGAACAGACGGAAGGCAGATTCTCGAAGCGAGGGCGACGAATGTAAACTCAATTCATTTGATTCATACTTATTAGTCTCTACCCCTGTCACCAGCATTCAGATTTAGGAGCTTTTAGTTCTCGTGTAACATTATTTATCTATATCAAATTGGAAGTAGCGAGTGATGAGACGAAGAGATGATTAGGAATGCGACTTTGTCTAGAAGGATCTAGTGAATGTTGTTTTCTTCCTACCAACAAAATGCCTTCACATCCTGTCCGAAAAACACGCTGACTGCCACAACGGCCGAACGATCAAGCCGATCAACTGAAATGCATCAAGTGAATAAAGGACCTCGAAGTTTGCTATCTTGTTTTATTGTTTCATACGCGGTGGAGCTAATGAATAAGGTCGTCTTTTAGCTTAAAACTGCTTTCGTTGCGCCATTTGAGACGACACCACTTGAGGGACGGAGTTACTACTTTTGTTAGATGATTGGTCTGACGCTGCCTAGCGCTATCACCAGAAGTTAAACCCTACTGCATTTGGAACCTCATATACACTCGAAGAATACATTGTTATTCCAACGTTGTATGATGAAACCATGTTGTTTTGTGATCAAAGTTCGCTGTCACAAGTACGCTAATTAGAATAAGTTTGTTTCTCCAAGCAGTGGATTTGCAGGTTTCTACACCAATGATAATAGCTTTTCCTGTTATCTGTCTGCAGTGAAGCAAACGGGGATCTAGCGAAATGCACTCATTTGCAAACATTTGGTTTTGCGAAAGACTCACCTGGAACCCAGCTGAATCGCTCGTTTGTGATGATGGTGCTGCACATTCAGTTGCTTAAACACATCATTAACGAGAGATTCAGCTGGGTTCCAGGTGAGTCTCTCGCAAATTTGCTTGCAAGTGAGTGTATTTCGCTAATTTCATGTAATCTGGGTTCAAGTAAAACATAAGGTTGACGGTAACTTGGGGACTGCGCCTACCTGATGAGTCCCAAGTAGGGTGAAACCGGTCGTGGGGTGTCGAAGAATTTTCAGCAACAATATGAGTAGTGTATTACGCCTAAACGAGGATCTACTTATTTTGACTGGTCTAGGCTACAGTCTTGCGACAAAATATCACAATGGAGGCATATATATATATATATATATATATATATATATATATAGTGGAAATGAAAAATTTGAAAAAACATCAACACATTATGTGTTGATGTTAGCGCAGCGGCTAGACCATTAAACGCGAGACGGAAGAAAATGTTCACTTATATAAATTCAAAAGGGCTGTTTGCACAGGCTATATAATAAACGTGAATTTAAAGTTTATGAATAAGCATACAAACGAACCGGTAGCCAATCGTCAAAGTCGCGGCGTCAGGTTAATTGAAAGAGCGAGCAGGATACTTTGAAATAGGCTGTGGGAGAATGTGCTTGAGCAGATCTTTGTGTGATTGGCTTCGTCAGATCCAAACGAACCAGCTCTCAACAAATCATACTCGAGTCATTAGTTGAGTATTAGTGGCTTAGATTCAAATCAGTACTGTCCACTTCAGTCCATTGTGCATACACATTATTGAATAAAGCGAACGTTAACCTGGTATCTAGTGAAATTTGTGTAGTGCTACTGTGTTATGGGGTCAAAAACAGTTTACCGAAGAGTACTGAGAGTTCTTGAGCTACATTCCTATGTTACCAGCCACTGACAATGATCGTCCACTGTTCGCAGGACATCACTTTGTGGAAAATAATGCTTGAGAAATCCCACTTCAATTAGCTGGAACTGATAAGTGTATATCATTAAACTTGATCACTACAGTTTGGTTGCCGGAAGTGGCCGAGTTTGTTCAAAGTGCTTAACGCGCTAGTTTTCTCTTGCTGACAGCTGAATAAAATGAGAAACGATTTACATTTCAGAATAGTTAGTCGCTTGTTCTGGTACACCTGTCCTACAAATATCCCACCCAAACCTTTGTGCAAAATCTCACATCCATGCTTTGCTTATGCAAATGGATGTTCAGGGATTCCATCCCTTTAGCTGGTTTGAGGGATACCTCAGATCCACACGAGTAGCAAGTCTCTTTGCAAGGCTTTAGAAATTCTGCTAACCATGAGGTGGATATACGTACCTGTCCGGCCTACAAAGTACTGGAGTTTGTGCAGTTACTACAGGACATCAGTCCACAGTGGATTTCACAAGTCACATATTCCGTGAAACAGTTCGTACAGCATGAGGCACTGAAGTATTGATTCTAGCGGTATATTACTTCATTTGCGTGAATCGCAATTTTTCTGGTTCAGTCACGGACACTCCTGAGGAACACCGAACCTTCCGATTGCCGCGAAAGGGTTGTTAAATGTATTTTCAAACCCAAGTAGCGAGGCGCAAGCGAATATATCGAGTTGAGCAAAATCCTCGTACATCAAAGGCCAGTGCATTTTGTCAACAATTTGTTCCAACCCTTCTCAGTTAAAATGCAGCCGGAGTGCAACTGTGTACGATCTGATTGTTTCTTTTGTGACGCTTTCAGAATGGCATTCAAATGTTCAAATTATCAAATTTCCTTCATTCTTTCAAATGGATATGAAGGTTCACTTGCATCCCATGTGAAAAAACTATCCAAGTATTTGGAAAATCTCTTTCTGCATCTCTGCTAGCTTCAGCAATTGGTGAGGTTTCCACGTACAATTGACGATCAATCTAGTTTACAATACCGCAAAAATCCGAAGTCGAACTGCTTTCTCTCCCAAAAACACAAGCCCAGTTAATTCAAGTGGGTTGCCAGATAGATTCCAAACGCTAGTTTAAGAAATCATATCGGATCAAACAAAAATTTATCAGTTTCACTTTAAAGTTCGTGAAAACGGAACCGAAATTCACCGGAGTAGAACCACGGAATTAAAGTTTGACAGAGTTCATGGTAGAAATAAGAGCCAGTCTTTGATATTATACTGCTTGCAAGGTTGGCAAAACTCTTCAGTAGACCAGTATGGATACCATCTTTTAAGGGAGCACCAGACAAGCCTAGTCCCCGCGTCTCAGTCAACCTTAATTCATAAGTGAGCACCAATACGTAGCAATGAACACCTGCTTGTAAACTGAGATCCTCAGGTATGCCTCAACTTAACACTCTAAATGTGCTGCACGAAGGCCACTTCGTGCTTCGTCTGCGCTGATTTTCAATATGTTTAAGAACAGTCACTGGTACAGCACCAGTTATAGGGCCGACGGAAACTGATCGACGGTCCACTCCCGATTTTCGACTTTATGGATTATCAGACGAGACATTCATATCAGCCGTATCTCAGGGTCCGGTTTATAAATAAGTGTTTAGGACCACATAGTAAGTGGTGATGGAGCTGGTGGGTTAGGAAGGAATTAAAAATGCAAAAGGATTGTCGGCAAACAAGTCAATAAACAAACGTACAGTAAGGGCCTACTAAACTCACCCACCCACTAGATGTGTTTTTCCCTCATCAACTGTTATTCACGGAAGTTGATCATGTAAGTCAACAGAATTTTGTGAAATATTTCTTTGAAGCTTGCCTCTGTTGTTTAATGCATTCTACAGCTGGATGCCAGCTTTTCCGTGACATGAGGCTGGGAAATGACCGCGGGGATTGACCATAGAAATTGTCAGCTACTCAGCAAATCAGTAAATTCCTCAACATTGGAACATTCAGTAGTGACATCCATTCAGCATACTGAGTTCGTTAACGCCACCCGTTCTCCGCACAGTATCGTTTGCTGGAAACTATTTTCTTAATAGCTTAGTCAGGACACGACTGTCGCATGATGGCGCACACTGGGGTATGCCCCAGTATGTACGACAGCGAATTATGCAAGTTAACTTACTCCTGCAACACAAATCACCTGACGCACATATATGCGCTCAGGAGGGAAAGGAAGATCCTTCCATTTCGTTGGCTCGGCAGTCAGCTGATTAATCGTTCGGACAACATAAGATAGCGCACTGGTTTTAATCCTTTTTGCAAGATTTATCTTCCTCTTTCGGGACAGTTAAAGCTGATTGTGATTCAACCTATGTTTAAGGCGTTTCGCTGAAGAAAGTAGAACTAGTTACAGCTCTTATCCTAAATAGCAACGGACAGGATCCGGTCTCCATTGTTGTTGCAGTTGCCGTTGCACGGAGACCCCTGCAATGGACTCACTGGTTACCTCCAAGTTTTACACGAGTTATGGGGAATTCATAAGTAACGGAACAATCAAATTCTGTTCGAGCAGATCGTTGAATCAGTTGAAGGGAAAACGGAATCCCTGTTACTCAATCAACGAGCCCCCAGTAGACTTATCTGGGTAATATGTTTAATTGATACAGATGTTTGATGCAGACACCTGTGACAACCAACCCAAGGGTTCCACTTGCACAAAGTTCTTTGGATAAACTTACTGACAGTAGTGCGATAGTGATACCAGATATGCAATGTGACAACCAGCGTGTGAACGAATACACTCGAGATTGGCGATTTTGAAGGTCGTACCATCACCAAGCAAGCGTACCTTCCCCCAATAGTATCACGCACAAAAAACAAGTAAGCGGTCCACAAAACGCTACATTTAGTGCGCCAACATTTACGTCATCAAATAATGGGCCATGTATGCAACGATAGCAGATTGCGGCTCAAAACGTGTGGTAACAAAATGACTACCTGAGGGTTAAATGGCTGCGAGGAAACATATAGGTAAGGTTCCGAATGATGTGACATTTTTGCAATAACATGTTAGTAGTCCGGTATGCCCCTTATCACCGCTAAGTTGAACGATTCTGATTGAAGCTGACTGGCGATTCGACTGAAATGAACTTTAAAATTGGTGGCTAAATGCTACAGCAGAGTTCAGAGCACATCTGCAGTACATGAAATCAGACAGGGTTAGTGTAGGAAAAACGTCATTAAATAACTGGGGCTAGTGTGTAGAGATCACAGCATAAGTATGGACTCCCTAAAATTATCGTATCCAAAATTAATCTTACGCCACTGTAAAACTGAATAGAAACACGGGTCCACAGAACAGAGGAAGGGGAACTTCTGTTTCATGTGTTACGCAAATGGTACACATGGCGACTTCTTGAAAAGTTTATCTTTTTTCTCAATCTAACACACTACTATCATAAGAGATAGACTCATCTGCAGTTCACTTGAGTCTCCCGCTGACATCGACTTAGTTTGGGAATAAATGTTTTTCGCCAGCTGTGCTTCTATTAACAGCAGCTGCACCGAATTTTTCAAGCAATGACATTACGTGGTGCCGGCCGAATACCACACTTACAAAACTTAATGCAACAATGTCACCGTTTCCGAAGCTAAAATGAACGAACGTGACTGGCGAAAGATATCACCAGCCGGGCAGACTGCCTGACTTAGTGTTCATGTGGAAGGGGGAGCGCCCTTATTGGAAGATACAACCTAATGTGCACCGGAACTTTGCGACATTGGTTCCTGACCTAGCTGAACGGTTTTTGACTGCATAGAACCCTTTTTTTAACTGTCCGGAGTTAGAACATGGCTAGAGTGACTATAAATAAAAGACAATGATGAACATAGCAGAACATGAACCCTCTGTTACAAATATCAAAAAAAGGTTTACACTTGAAAGACGAAGCACTGCGCAACAGACTACTAGACAAGAGGGATAGTCAATAGCAGTAAGCGATATGAAAGATTAAAAACCTGTAGTATAACTATCCACACACAAGATAACTTGACCGGTATGGAAATATGGTATCTGAGATCATGACTGATCAGCAGTCATCTGGATTGACCACAAGTATTGTGTTCTAATATTTTCAAACTGAACATAATTAGTAATTGTTTGTACGGGAAACCCACAATATTGTTTCAAAATTACATTATTTGTTCTCAAATGTTGGCTTCCTATAAGCGGTAGTGACGCCGACATCAGCGCTGTCGTAGCAATGGATGCGCGACCTGCATTAGATGCAGAACACGCCACACCTAAGCTCAAGGTGAAAAACACTAAGTTTCAGCTGCTGCAGAGTCAAATTTTCTCCGTGGTAGAGACAGCAGCCGTTTGAAAAACCCGAAAATACAGGTTAGGATAGCTGAAACCCAGAGGTTGACTGCTAAGTTAAGGGTAAACACACGGGGAATCTGTTGACAAGGCTATATACTGCACAAGGAAAATCGCAAGCTTCTGGGCACCGCCCTGTGCATCATTTTGAACCCGGACAGCGGCTGGTCATTTCCTTTCAATTGTATTTCATTTTTTCCTAAAGTAAACACAATAAGTTGCACAATCTCCCCATAGAAACGTTGAAAATCACAAGGGGATTGGGAGACACTTCGAGAATTGGTCAGATTTCGGGGTCAATAAAAGTCGACCAAGAATGAGACGCCGTAGTAAGTGCTACCTCTCGATAATGGCTGTCAGTCTTTGTTCACAAATACATCCTACGTACAGGCAGTTCCCTAAAAATATTAGGCCCTAACAAGGACCACTCAGAAAGTTTTCGGGAAGTATACTTCAGCATTCGATCTTGGAAAACGTTTTTTGAAAATCCGGAACAAACATTACAGTGGAAGCGGCGCAGTTTCGCTCATCAGCTTGGCGTTATTTCGGTTGCTCACTTATGTCGTGTTAATGATACACACAGAACTCCACAAAATCACATAAAACATGTGCACAGTGGCCCTTGGATGATCCTATGGGAAGGTGTTTGACTGCTTGCTCGAAATGATAACCGAAATTAACAACTGTAAGTTAGCCAACTTCAAAATCCGTCATGGGCTTTTGTAAGACAGTGATTATGCTGATTTTTCGTCCAGAAAAGCGTGTCATTCAGAATCTTAATGCTAAGAACAATACTGACTTTAACTGTCATTTTTTGGAGCCAATGCCAACTCTTTCACATACCAGCCCAACCTCTCAAAAAGACTGGCTATGATAGATATTTGCTCGTATTTTCCAATAAGAAACGAATTGGTTAAAGCGCAAATATGTAATGATTTAGACAATCCACACGAATACGCGCCTATACACGCGTAATTTGTGGGTATAACACACCATCTGATAGTTGCGGATATCAGTTTACCTGCTGAAGTTGTTTCCATTCCAAGGTCCTCCATAACAAAAGCACCATTTTAAAGACTGCGTTAACAATTCCCTCCAAATCACTATCGTTTTGAAGGCTAGTACTGCTGATGGGGATCGCGTAGTCATGCAGTGATACTAGAATGGATAGTTATTGGAGGTGTCTTTGAATAGGCAGCGTAATGTGTTTCCGTCACCCATAAATTTGCGCGTCACAACTGCAAAACAGCGATAGTTCTAACGAGCCCCTCAGGCGAGTCCGCAGTCGGCTCTAGCAGCAAAGCTGATTAATTTCAAACTACTTATGAGTAAGCACATTTCAACCGCTTTTAGTCCTCTCTATGGGCAATCATCACCCAGTGGTTTTTCAAACTTGGGTTCCGCTGTGATGATGATAACCATATCGATATCTCACAGCCATAATAGGGTATACCACACTACTCTTAATAGAGGACTGGCACAAGGTTTGCACGAGCGACATAAAAACAACAGATGTCTGCAAAAATGACAAGTACATTCCACAAGAAGGTACTTCCTGGCTTATCGAGGCTCCTGATATTAAGAAAGCTGCTTCAGTTAAAAAGAAATCAATGGAGCGCTGGAAAGTATCCCTTTAACACACCAATACCCCACGGTAAATTCCCTTGCTGTTTTTTTTGGGGAATTTAGTGCATTCGGACTTACGACATACTGGCCTACATATTCATGCCAGTTGAATAACTTTTGTGAGAAAATCATATGCTAGCTCATTACGGTTTGAATACTTATGGTTCGATAACAGTCTGCAAATTTATATCGGCACGGGCATTTCCATCATGATGGGTTACTTTCACTTCATTTTAGCAAACGAATTACATTTGTTCCTAACAGCGTGCTAGGCGTCATTTTGACCATAAAAAGGAGCTCGATTGCTATCTGGATGTAGTCATTTTTTATCCGTTAATCCCAATTCCTTAGGAAGTTGCTTCCTCCAATTAGGGACACCACTCCTCCTCATAAGTTGCTCTCATGCATCAGACAGCCAATTTGTTTGTGCATATAGGAAATATTACCCGTTCGTTTTCTATTATCGATCCATGCAGCGTCAAAGGGGAAGATGCATTTTGACCGGGTTGCAGATGGACTGCTTACACTTAGCTATGACTTCAGGGGATGTCGCCAAATTTGAGGGAGGGCAACGAGAATCTTGGGGAATATATATCCAGGATAAATAAGCCGATTGGGACCATATATTTTCTCAGTAATATCAAGCGTCCTTCCACCAGGAACAAATTTACGATGGTAATGTAACGTGATGAACTAAACTACTTCAGCCCAAATGCCCAAATCTGGATTGTGTTTCATAGCTCACTGTTTCCGAGTACTCAAGATCTAGAAGGAAAATGTTATCTAGATGATTGCTATATGAAATTCACATCGGTTAATGAAACAGGTCTCACTATTCGCGCCGCAGCTTCCAACAGTAATATATCGTATCGTTAAGCTGTAACACTCCTTCGGTGCATAGCTACCATCTGAAGGAAGTACGGGGGTTAATATACTGCTTGTCTAGGCCTAGATAGGAATGGTCGTTGGCTTGTTCGCTGAGCTGGGCAATTTGATTGCAAATGTTTCATCACCAATCGAGGTGGCATCATCAGTGCGTTGTTAGGGAGCGTAGTGGGACGTAGCGATGGGTTGGCGGTTTGTCTTCATTTCCATCAGAAAGAAAGATAAGAAATTTGTTACACGGGAAGCTATCCTTCGAAAACGTCACTTATTACTTTGATAATATCGGAAGCTTCATTTTTGGGCCGGAAGCACCCTGTGCGCATATGTACTTGTCATTTTACAGGTGTCCATTGTTTGGTTGTTGTACGTACTAATTATTTTCCGTTCGGTTGGTGCAAGAGGGACAAATGTGCCCCGAGAACACTTGAATGGACTTCACTGTCTAGTGCGAAAAAACGGTTCCGGAGCGAAATTCGGGCCCGGAAACAAGTCGAGGTGGTTTTCACCACACGCGATCATTTAAATGATATTTGGCAGAAAAACATCTTTTTTATTTTCACACCTTATCTAATACCAGTGACCTTGAGATGGCTCGGTGGTTAAGGCATCAAATTAGTGGCTGAAAAGCCCGTGGTTAAAACCCGACCTCCGTGTCTCGACAGCTCCTACCTAGGGTCGGGTAACCTGGCAGTATCTCGGTCATCGTGCTTCCGTTGAGTAGCATGGCAGCTAGGCACCAAAAGCGCGCTACAGTTGAACCATTACTCTATGTATTTACTGAAGCCATGCGTATGCCAATGACCTCCAATTATTTCAACGGTACAACCAAATGTACCGAAGAGTAAAACGAATTCAAATACTGGATGGGGCCAAATTAACCCCACCGAATGCAGCTGAATACAAAGGTTAGTGTGTTTCTCACCAGACTGCAGACTGCACTGGCCCTAAGTGATCTTCAAGACAGGCATATATTTACGTTTTAAACCCTTTGCACGTTTAATAATGCTTCGCCTACCTCATCCTCAGCCTACGCCGGGGTGATGGGTGGGTTGTGTAAGCGGGTTTGCCCAGTCTCAGTGCTACTTGTTTAGGATAATCACCCTCTTGGAGGTGAGGACAAACGGTCAGACCGATAAGAGCTCGTCCCAATCTAGAGTTGTACATGACAATACCAAATACAACATCCGCAAACTTATGACCAGCTTGATCGCTGGCTGATTTAATAGACATAAAATGGGTCTGTTTGCTCAAGAACGTCGACGAAATGGCGTTCGGAAGTACATAATTTAATCGCAGTCCTAATTTTTTTAATCTGGCTGCTTGAAAACACGTTACGGAGATATTACGGTTGACTTCGTTTTCATCACTTGTCCTAAATAAGACAAATAAGACCAGTCCTAACGGTTGGGAATCCGTTGTTTTATGAAGCGCAGAAAGTCGGTGTGACGGAGATAATAGGGGAAGACGGAATTTCGTAGGTAGCACATACTTTTGAGTTTTTTTGGGGGGAAAGTCTTGGAAAATGTCCCATTTTCTATATGATTTCTTAGCTAACGTGTGGCTGCTTGACATCTCTTATCCGAATGAGACAAAGTAAAACTGAAACAGTTAGTCCCCTTGATCGATTTCATCAGAAAAGCCAAAACACAATAGTTCTGCGATATCAACATTTCAGATTGCTCTCGTCAGTTGCAGACATAAATCAACTATTCTTATGGGTAAGGGACATAGCAACCACGGGTTAATTATATCAAAGGGCTCATTGCTATGAGGGGAGGGGCGGCTTGGGTTCCGATCAAAGATACTCAGACGACTTGAATTAGCAGATTTTGTGCACATAATTTGGGTTTCTGTGCTCTCATCGACACCGTTTCAGGAAAATCCAGCGGTCTTGGGTTTCCATCGCGCACGTTCAACCAGCTGGTAAGTCTCCAAGACATGAGTTTTGTGATTTGTAGTCTGAAGTTCGATCTGGCTGCGACTGGCGTCGACCCGGTGTGCTAGAACATCGGTGGCGACTGATTTGGAACAGGTTCCGAGATCCTTTGAGAATGGTGTCGACCGGTTTTACTGATGTAGGTGTCATCGCAACTGCAATGTGACTTATAAGTGACGAGCCGGGTAGCACTGCCACTCGAAATCTGTGATTTATTTCAAAAAACACACTTCTGAGGGTTGTCGACACAATGGATGGTGGGGGTGAATGGCTTTATCGGTGCGGTTCAAAGCGAACGGAGGCTCCAGTCTGACGTTGTTTGAGAAATAATCACCCTTCAGCTTGTGGGCATATTACAGCCGCTTTCTTCTTAGCTATAGTGGATGGAGGGTTTGGTTTGCTAGGTAAGGTAACAAACTCCCCTAGATAACCGTAAGCTAACATATTGCACTTCAACCAATATTCATTCGGTAGGTGATCGCTTGCACAAACAGACCTATCCCCATGACACGGGGCCTCGACTACGCTACCCACCCCCCCTTCCCCCGGTACTGCCGGAGAAAAGCTACTGAAGTGCAGATACAGATCACTCCACGTAGCCTTACGATGGGACAGCACGTCAAAAACTTCCATCAGGACACCGGATAACTGGAATGTCAAGGAAAGCTAAACTACCCGTACGGTGCATTCCCTCGGTATACGGCCAAATTAGGGTAGAATTAACCTAGTGTCAAAAATAAACCGGAATAGCGATCAGAGGTCAAAACCAAAATGTCATCAACATAACAACAACATAACGTAACAAGATGTACTCGGAATCGCATCACAGACTTGGGTCTCTATTCTTGCTAGAAAATAAACAACTAATGGACCACCCATAGCGAGGTCGTCCGGTTGCCTGTAAGCAGTTACTTCAAAGTGGATTTCTGTACACAACGAAGTAAGGTCCATAAGCAACACAACAGAAATAACCAAACAGACAATTTATAGTGATGTATTCATGTAAATAAGCAACTGTTTTGTGTTGTAGAACACCGGCAAACGAGGAGTCAAATTCAGCGGAAACCATAGTTGAGGGACTTATCAGGTGTTGCACATCATTCGAAGCAATCCTTCAATCAGTGTGGAATTAGAACTGTCCACAACCGAGGAACTCAATGATAGGCACGGATTTGCATGTTTAAGATTAGACTCAATGATGCCCCGGGTTAATGTAGTTTCACAGAATCTGTCTTTTGGTGTGCTTGTGTTCCAATAGACTTGAATTTTTTTAAATTGGGATGCTTCCAGAACACGACGGACATTCAACAACCGCAGAATTCTCGTCAACTGCCTCTCCACCATGAGTGCTATCCGGAGCGGTGTTCTGATTAAAGGCAGAACTGGTCCCCGATTTATCTGAGTCGCATAAAAATGACTAGCATTTAGCGTAAATGGTGAAAGAAGCTCGTGTTATTTTACCCTCTTTATCTGCCATTATCGTGATCGCACAACGAATCATATTATAAAACTGCCTTACTACACACAGCCTCTTGTGGTTGAGAACATATATGCTGGCGCGACGTCTTTTGATGACGTCTAGTTGATGATGAATCACGTACTATTTCTTACAAAACAAGATAATAAACAAAACCAGCTTGTTGGTTATTGATCTATGGTACTCTGTTCGATTTTCTGCCGCGAGATGCCTTAGAACAAATAAGATTCAAAATGGTTCAGCAAAAGGTCTCGGATAAATGAAAATTGATATGGCTTGCTAAAACCTGTGGGGTTTGCCAGACAAACACATTAATACTTAATGTATTGTTAATTAGGCCAATCTTCAAATTTAATGCAGAGCAAAACGGCGAACCTGCCAGCACCGACTCCCTCACCAGTACGGTCGTTTGCCTGTACAGCTCAATAATGGAAGACGGTCTACTCGTCCGTAGTACGGCGCAATTTGCACGTTTCTTCGGAGTCGCAATGTGGAGGAAGATCTGTATCAAATTCACCATAGGCTGAAGAGTATGGGACTACGGGATAATGAAGAAAGAAGCTTGTTTCTTGTCAGCTATTACTAAAGGACGATAAAAATGAGCTGTCTAATAATAACCTCAAGAAACCATAAAGAGACATATTTCAACAGGATGTATCGGCGCGGAAGGCATAGAAATCACGGAATCGAATGTTTGGCTGCGGAAAACCCAGTTCGTTGTAGGGCGCAATGCATAAACATTAATACTATCCCGAAGGAGATTATCATACACTTAAGACCTCCAGTAGGGTCCCGTGAGATGTGGCGTCAACTCAGATCACAACAGGGGTCAGGATATCATGTATCCACACGATTTACATACCTGCGTATCTGATGACGTTTGCTTCCAGAATGGTCGAAAGCCTCATCACATGATTTTCCTCTGCGTTGAACATAATTATCACAGCTGAATTCCTCAGGAGAGGCCAACTGAAAGCCCCGATTGGAAGCTGGCTCTTTCAAGAGGGTCCTGGAGATCATAAATGGTCCCAATGTGTCAACTGAGTGAACAATCTGGGCAGGCAGTCTTTTCTAGTCATAGACTTTCCAGAGAAACACGTGTAGATGGAAAAAAGTGTACACCAATAATTGCATTAGTTTCCGGGAGTTTCCCCGTCGGAGTAACTATCTGGGGGCTGATCGACTGAGGTTCTTAACTGGCCAGAGTGGCCGTCCGGAGAGGACCGTACATCACTGTTTTATTAAACGACACGCCTTCAACCTGGGAGTCAGCCCCGTCCTGATTAACTGTACACGTGATCTTTCAGAAGTGAGGACGCGAAAATATACTGATAATGAAAAACAGGTGAAGAGCTCGATGGAACTAACCAAATTTACCCTACTACAGTGGTCTCTCCTCACTTCACGCCCGAAAATAGTAGTATGTTTGTTATCCGTTTCTATCCGCATCGTTTAACTTAGTGCTTGGTGTAGGCGCTCAGACGCTTATACTAAAAACCCTTCGTTTTTAGGTGAGAGAATTCGGTTGAATGGATTTTAATCACCCTATTTATCGCAGTTAAGCACTGGTATGTATTACTGGTGTTTTTGCCAATGATAATGCTGATGAATCATTGTACGGCAACAAAGTAGTGTTCTAAACCATTACACAGATACACTGATGTAGTGCTGACGGGGCCTCCAAAATTGGTTGTCCTATCCATGATGTGGACAATGGAGTTATTCAGATGGGTGGTTACGGCCTATTACGAGTGGATCGTCCAATCAGCTACTGTGACAGGGCTGGTGGAGTCGTCTCGCATATAAAACAAGAAAAGTGTCGTTCTTCTTCAGAAACCACCAACTGTCTGGCACTAGAATACAAAACCTGGTTATTAATACCTTCTCGTATTCACAGTTCATCCAATACTTCTACACCCTTCTCAGACTTTTACTCCATTACGTTGATAGAAAGCAGAGATTGTTTTCTTTGTGTTTGTCGATGATCTTAATATATTCAGTTGCCTTCCTTACATCTCTTGGTCTCACCAATGTTGTTCGCGCTCGAACCCAGCGCCAAGTAGGCTATACTTTCGTATACAATGACATCACATTTCCAATAAGTGGACTTGACCGACTCGGCTACTCTAACCCTTGCATACTTAAGGATTAGTACGGCTGTTTCGTGAAGGCTTCTCGAGTACCTGGGAAAAAGGACATGTTCACGAGAGAACAACAAAGTGAGGGGTGTTACCTGTCACTGATCCCTCTGTCAGCTATGATCAGGAACCTTCTACAGTGTGGCCGTTTGACTACGTCTCTTCCTGCTTGCCTCGATCTATGCTGTTTAACGGAGACAGTTTATATACGCAATCGACTTTCGATTCCAGTTCGGAAGTGGAAAGTGAAGGATTTCTAGATCTACGTCCATCTATGGGTCAAGAAGTCGATCGGACAAATAAAATTCAGGACCGAACGCCATACGTGCAAATGCCAGAGACAAAAGGCATGAAATATGGGGCCCTCTGATCCAGCTATGTGGCGCTGTCCCTAAAAATTCACGGCATACCACTCACCGTAACAAGCTTCATCGAAAATTTATTGATGCCCACAAATCGTCCACTAAATTTTGCACCTATCACATAAGCAGTATAGCAGGTGATGCAGTTCAGGGGCAATCTGAATAACTTAAGTCTGGTAAAGCTAGCAGTCCCGAGCTTCCATCAGCAGCGTCACTCAGGGAATGCACTGGCATCAACATTGAACCCGTGAACATCCCGTCCAACCAATATCTCTGGCGGGAAAATTGCCGATAGCCACAGGGTGGCAACGATAACAACACGAAAATCCGGCAAACGGCGTCCGTATCTACCCACCCAGAACCATCCGGAACAGTACTCTCAAGTGGAATCCGAACCATCCTGCTTGGTGATGACTCACAAATATTTGTCTATTGCCAGTCGCAGTCTACGCTGGATGCTGTTGCGTAGCTGGTCCACTGGGTCGCTTTCTTGATTGACATATCCCTAGTCTTGGGTTATATAGACATATTTGACAGCCTCGACCGAGATGCACTGTTGCACCTACCTGCGAGTGGAAATGAACAGAATCAGCTTGGTTGAATCCATAACTATTTGGCCCGTCGGACATAACTTATGAGGTTGGGCAACCGAAGACCCACGATTCTCATTCATTGACACTGGAGAGCTTCAAGGATCTTTTCCTCTTATGTCAGCTGCATGTCCGTTCCTGATCCCCTAACTCAATGTGAGTATGCCGATCGGACGCAACTACAGAAGCATACTTGTACCTAAAAAACGGGCTTGGACAAAGTTTCAAAGCGGTCTAACGGACGGTGTCTATCCCTCAATGTCTCCAAATGTGAAGTTATTTTGCCAATGGTTCCGGATAAGCGTTGTGAGGGAACGTCTGTAATTCCTACTCGACACTGTCAACGATGCTTCCCTCCCCGAAATCCAGCACCATGAAGTAACTGAGATTATTTTCTCGAAAAACCCCTCCCCTTACCGAAAAAAATCTTTGTCAAATCCGGCAACTAGCCGTTTACTCAATCAGGCTGAGGATGTTGTCTGTACGACGAAACCCTCAAATAAGGTTTAAAAACGCATCTATCCTTCCACACTGGATGGTCCATTCCGCACACTCCATGAGAAGAACATCCACCTCACTGCAAGGCTACTAAAGCGTACTTTGAGATGGAATTTCAAAATCTGTTCTGGTTAACTCTATGGTCAGCAAAGTCAATGACGCCAGCACAAACTTTTCTTTCGGAAACTTACTATCTACTTCACCCCGTATTTTTTAACGCCATTTGTACAGATCCGAATTCAAATCGTTGTTTGCCCGTACTGAAAGCCACCGTAATTTCATTGTCACCAATTTAATCTGATATACCGCTGACGGTAGCTTGGAGATGAATCACCTATGGCTTAGGCCTCTTGCTTGATCATACTTTCTGTCCCAACGTGCTAGCGTTTTTTAGCACCGTTGCAACGTAAGCTGAAAATTCACCGGTGGGTGCGTACAGCTTTCCTTGTTTTGACTGTGACGCGATGTGATAAGGGGAGGTCGGTACACCCCAGACCCTCAGAGTGAAACATCTCCTGAATTTGCTGCGCCATGACAGCAGCCACGTTGGTATTACTGCTTACCGGCTGGGTCGATGCCGGCTATCACAAAACCAGGCACACACTTATTTCGCAGTATCACAACCAAATGGAGCAAGCGAGATTACACCCTGTTAAAAGCCAAAGCACGCGCCAATTAGTAAATCTGTCTTAAACTACATTGTCCCTCGACAAATACATTCATTTGCCTACCAATTCGGGTTTCAGGGGAGACTCACTCGAATCCCAGCTGAATCACTCGTTTATGGTGTCGAAGAGTTTTCAGTAACCTTAAGAGTAGTGTGTTGCGTCTATACGTTGTCCTTCGTTGTGATAAGAGATATTCTAACATTTTTTACGTCCCCTGAAATTGACAGTCATGGGCAATGAACAGTTGAATGGCTTAAGTGGACCCACGTCGATACAGTTCATTAGGCCACGCAGACAGTTTCAAGTTATCAGTTGAAAGATTTTTACTCTATGGTCCGCCCCTACCTTGAGGAAACCACACTACCAACTCGCTGAAGCTAAAAGTTAGAGCCGCTTTAGGCAGTTAAGAATGTGTCCTCCTCTGAATACAGTATGCAGTCACTCTACAAGGACTACGCAAGTGATGTCGATGATGACATGGGCGATCTTACGACCTTTGGGTTCGCAATTTTCCAAGCATGTGTATACGGACCAAGATGCTTCATAGGGATGCTACAGGTCAATGGGGGCGAAGTAAGCGTGTAGAAGCTTCGTGAGGCATTAGGCCAGCGTAACCAAACGGGGATATCGCAACTCTATTCATACCGCTAGGTATGTGTGTAATTACGCTTGTGATAACCATGATAATGGAGACGGACTTCGACAAATTAACGGTGCTAATAAACAGATGAAGCGAAACAGAGGGTTAAATCTGTCCAGCCCTTGAGCACGAATACTATGAGATACCTCAGAATAAGCGTGAGGACAACCTGTCGGAATGTCACCGTTCTTAGCTTTCACGACTGTAGTTTGGCAAGCGGGAACTAGACACAAGGAAAATTCTCCTGTACAACAATGCTTATCGAGCAACTGAACCAAACACAGGCACATGGAAACGTGGTTGGGTGCGGGAGTGGACCCACTCATGGTGCCGGCGAAAAGTTACTGAACCTAGACAGTAATGTTAACTTCAGGCAAGAGAAAAGTAATTAGATTTATCGATCCCATCTTCTACTCAATTTTCCTTCGGTGGTGCATCGCAACTGGAGCTTCTGACACACTTGCAAGGCTACGTCCTAGGCGTACATACATCCCTGTATGCATTCAATAAATGCACCGGTTGAATATTTTGATAATTGTAGAAATAATCGGGCTTTTCGAAGGTGCGTCATCTAGTTAGTTGTTCTTAAGCCCGTCCAGTTAAACTATATTTGCAGAGTTCAACGCTCCAGTCTCGAATCCGTGCCATAAAATGGCGGGCTAATAGCGGCGGAAATCCCTAAACTCAAACATCTGATCGGTCAGGTGGTCTAATCATCATAAAAGAAGTTATGGTAGCGACCTACTTCAAAAAAATGTGATTATATTGACATAGACTTCTCAGTGGGTACAAAAATATGAAAAGAGCCGTACGAAATGCACAGAAGAATGCTAAAAGTACAAATAAGGAGGATCAGAATCACAAAGTAATGAGGTGGGAGGGTCATGAAGACATGCGCTCGTAAAGACACCAGCTCACCATCGCTAGACCTGTTCGACGCATCAACCGCAAGGTAAAACCTCGCCAAAAACCCGTCAAACCATCCACTTCGCATACGTTTCGAAAAACTTGAGACCAGGATGGCACTCGGTAAACTGCCTTGGACTGGGTGGGTGCATTCACCGGGAAGAGCATGAGCTGACGCTGGGCTCGTAAAACGTCCGCTGGTTGTGTCATACCGGTGGCCACAAATGCAGAAATGCCCGCACAAAAAGCGAGAAGTGGCAAAGGTAGAGCTGAAGAGGCAAGGAAGAAATTGGAGTGATAATCCAAAACGGTCATTCCGTGGAGGTGATACAGCCACTGCGAAGATAAATCAATTCACCATTATCGCTAGGTCGGAAATGTACGTCAACAAACATCGTAATTGGCATTATGTCGAAAGATGTCTTAGGCTTCGCCCAAGATGGGTTTCCTAAAGCACGAGACGAGGTTTCTAAACGAAGACAAGTTCACAAAGGTGGTGGAACTAGTGAAAAACAAATGGGACTTGATTTCTAGCTATGGATATGGTATTTAAGTCTATTGTCGAATCCGTTCGATGTATTCATATAACAGAAGACAAGCTTTTTAGTTGGAGAAGAGATGTCCAGTTAGAGGACATTGTACAACCATGATACTCGAGGCAGGGACTCCTTACTTCAACCTGGGCAACGACAAAGTAACACTCACCCATAAAGTAAACTACCCACGAACACACCTTGTTGGATCAGCTTACGGTGGGCTCCATAACGCCAGCTCAATCTCAAAACCAGTAATCAAGAAATCAAGCACAACAGTGCTCCAATAAGTTCAAGGTATATATTTTATACAAAAGTATTCAGCGTCCACGTCTTTTGTAGGACTGATAAACAGGCGAAATTTGTTCAAAAGTTGCTTTCCCTGAATTTTGCTTCACGTGCCTTCGAAACACGAGCACAAAGTCATAGCTTCATGTGCTCATGCGCGCAGAACGGACTTGGAGTTATTGCAGTTAAAGTCTTGTGAAAACGGACACAGGTAGTGAATTCAGGGTTAACGCTCGTCACAAAGGTCGCATGGAATGAATGGCCCAGCTACGTAATGACCATCACCAAGTTGCAACATAAACACCCGAACCATTTAGGCCAAGAACCACTTATGGCCTAAACTAGACCACGTATCAAGCAGCAACAATTAGTTCTATCTGGTACACAACGTAATACGTGTGGGTACGGTAGTTCGTTTTTCAAGTACTTCGTAAGATACATAATCTTCGATGGAATAGCTATAGACGCGTAAGTTAACCTTAACTAACCGATCAACGAAGCGTCACTAGTGTGGTCGAAGTAGATCGGAGGAACAGCGAAGTTACCGCCTAAAACCACTTAATGTAAGATTATCCACGATGAGAGGGATGAAAAATGGATTTCGTGTAAAATGGCTCTGCACCTTGGAAGGCAAAATAATGGTAAGGAGAATTTTCTGTATGGCTGAGAAAAGTTCAGGCAGGCCTTGCGGAATACACTCAACTGCAAAACAATTTGGTTTTAATGGAGGACTCAAATAAATCGCAGCTGAAGATCTCGCTTATCATATTCTTCATCTGAATGTGGTGCTTCACTTGGGACGATATTCGAGATATCGGGGCAGAACACGCTACTCACAAGGTCGTTAAAAAACCTTCGACAACCCCCAACCGGGTTCACCCTTCTCGGGGCACATTAAGTAAGCGCAGTCCCCGGGTTTCCGTAAACCTTAAGTACTACTTGAACCAAATTGTACGCAATTAACGATATACACTCTTCTACAAATTGACTTGATGTTGTATGATGTATTCAGTTGGGATTCGGTTGAGTTTCCCGCTAAAGCCAAATTGGTTTGCAAATGAGTGTATTTCGCGAACCTAAGATTGACAGAAACTCGGGGACTGTGCCTACCCGATGAACCACAAGAAAAGTGAAACCGGTCGTCGGTTGTCAACAACCATTCTCAACAACCTAATGAGTAGCGTGTTCCATCGAGACTATGTTCAAAAGAGCTTGTTGAGCCGCCTGGACGATCGTGTGAGGCAACATGAAAACCGACAAATCTATGGGCTATCGAAGATTCTGAGTAAAACCTTTGATAAACCTACCGCTCATGTAAGGCACATTCCAAGCGGATCATAGTTAAGAGAAATGATTTGCTTTGCACAACCCAGATTCTCACTCAAGCCATGGAATTACGAACGCTTCTAGCAGAATTCACTTGTGAACTGGTAAGACACTAGGAGCTCAATTCGGATTCATGTGGCCTGTATTCTCATGTATAATGGCGAAGTCTCGAAATCCTGCAGTTGAAGTTGTGCGTAATCCTGTTTGAAAATCAGGATTTTTTTCAAAATATTCTCCAACTTTACTTTAGGCTGTCAAGTCTTTGTCCAAAATGTGTGGCATACGATATCGCTCCTAGGATTGTGTGTTACAACCTCTAACGTTGTCTCAGCGCCCATCATACACGTGTACGGCTTGTTCTTTATGAGGAATTCGGCGTGTATTTCTATAAAACAGACCCAAAAGAAATGGCTGTTCTCTAAGAAGCCTAGCATATGGTGTGAAAGAATAGATACACAGCGATAGAGTGAGATACGTGAAAGAATACATGGATGGTGCCAACTTCGACCGGAGGACAAGGTCCAATGCATCCGGATGGTCGATCACCATGATCTTTAACACAATTCACTGCCATCCAATGCTTACCGTCGTCATCTGACTTGTGCAGCAGTTTTCCTTTCACGTGCGAATACGTCATGAAGTATAGCCCCGAGTAGGGACCATCACGTGCGATTGTAGCAAGCACGCCACTATACAAGCCTGTAACGCAGAGGGAAACGTTAGTATGAGGACGGGCTCGTGGCACTCAGTTCGGTTTGGAGAGACGAGGAGTCAAAAGAACGTGTTTTTGTGGCATCCTCACACGAACATTAAGCTTTAGCTGGAGAGTCCAAGGAGTACTCCAGGACCTAGGACCCCTTGCTACAGAAAAACGTACTCCCGTAACAGATTGTGAACTTTCAATGTGTACTGAACGGTATTCGAAAGTAAGTAACACATTCGATGAGGTTGCCGTCAACCAATGTACTGATAAGATAAGTAAACCGAACAGCCAACAAGACTGCCATATTCATTTCCCTACTTTGAACTTAGATAATACTGAATCGAAACAGCTAAGAAAGTCAATTCGCATATGAGTAACGGCGTGCACGAAATAAACGAAAAGGTGATTCAGTAAAAACATTACCGCGCCAGCTAGCACTGCGATGAACTCGGCAAAGTGTGCCCCATAAGGATTTATCCACAAAACGTCCAGATTCAATTTGAGTCTTGGCCACAAGAAATGGAGAGAGTGCAACCGCAACAAAACTTCGGGCACAAAATCCTGTCAGAAAGTTTTGGACACATTGTAAACCTCCCAATCTTCCGGTCAATACACCTTTATATCTGTCGGTTCATGGAGAAAGTGGGAAAGAATGTCAGATACTGGACAGTCAACAATAATGCACCTGTTAGGAATATACGCGGAGTTAAACAATCTTGAATAGAAAGGCGGTATACATAAACCAAACAAGACAGAGGCCCTGGGTGTAACCCGACCTATGGCTTATCGGAAATGTTCCATCAAACAACCACTTCGGATGCTAACCCACGTCGTACCATGCGCTGGAGTTCCATACTGATTCGCCATGCCTCTTTCTGGTGAGAGTTTGCGTCCGTCAGTACTACCCTCGTGTGACTTCCAAAATCGGCCAGATGTTGATATCACCCAGATACACAAATAGTATTGGTATGAACTGTTGAAGAAGGCACGTTGATTTGTATATTCTGGAATAGGAACCCAAACACCCATTGTGCCAACAAAAACACGAACGTCATTGAACGGGACTAGAGCAAGCGATTACCTTGTTGTTAGGAGAGTGCTGAACTAACTGAAAAGATGCTAACCCACGGAGCACACGTGCATTCGAATCGCACATTCATTCACCACACTTGACCAATGGATTAGAAATTCTTGGGCTTTTGGCATGACCAATACACTGGGCTAAACATTCGTGTAGCCCAGATACCCAATGGCACTGGTGATTTACGCTCGTATTTGACCGTCACACACTGATGAAAAACAGTCTACTGGTATGGACAATAATGAGTCATGTAAGCACTCGGACCACCAGGCAAGAACAAAAAACTTGAGACAGACGGAAATCTTGAAAGCTGTCGCTACAACACAGAATGAGAATTTTTGCTGACTTCTTGAAACCATCAATTCAGGAACACGCTACATGAAACTGTTCAGTAAGAAAGCACGAAACACGCCATTGTATTTGAGTGGGATGCATCTTAGTTTTGAAACGATTATTGGAGTAAGCCAGCATACTGACCTCAAAATCCCAGGTACACTTGAAGCCGGATGCGACAATAAAATGTATTCGAAAACGGACGATCGATTGATCCCATTATTTAGCACTATGTGGTTTGACCTTGTCACAATAAACTATTATGATCATTTTTTAGTGAAAGCCCATGCCAGTGTGCCCTGCTTACGGACCTCGTATTCGACCCGCGTACGACTACGAAGATAGTTATGGAGGAAGGCCGGCGCTTGAAGTACAAAAATTACATTAAGGGTATTCTGTCTGGTACAACAGGTGCATACTGCAGTTCAATACATCCAGTACCCACCGTTCAGCCGTAGCACCCTTTCGGTGCCTAACTGCCATGCCACCAGAAGGAAGCACGAGGGCTGTGATACTGCCAGGTTGCCCAAGCCTAGACAGGGGAAGTCGAGAAGCAGAGGTCGGGTTCGAACCACGGACCTTCCGGTCAGTAAATTCGCGCTCTAACCACTGAGCCATCTCGCCCATACATCCAGTACACCCCTTCCTGTCGCCACAAAATAAACCAGCCGTCGTTATTCCGGGAAAATCGTTCAACTGTAGCACCCTTTCGGTGCCTAACTGCCATGCCACCAGAAGGAAGTACGAGGGCTGGGATACTGCCAGGCTGCCCAAGCCTAGACAGGGGAAGTCGAGAGGCAGAGGTCAGGTTCGAACCACGGACCGTCCGGTCAGTAAATTCGCGCTCTACCCACTTGGGCCATCTCGCACTTATATGGAACGAAGGCACACGAAATTGATAGGAAGTTGTGGCAAGGACAATCCGAAGAGAGATCCGCTGCAAGGATAGTAAGGGAGTGTAAAACGACGGTTCACGTGATATCACAGAACAAAGAGCGGCATACGCATGCCTGCTGAACTAAAAATACACGCAACAATGCTCTACAGGTCCCGTTACATACCTTGTCCTAAGTAACACAGCCTACTTTAGAACCTTCTTAATTCGTAAAAATTTACACAACTAGGAATGCAAAGAAGATAAAGGCTAAGGCATGCGAAGTCCACCACTGAGTTGGTTATTCTACTCAAAGGAGCGAGAGAATCTTAAAAACGAGAATATGGCAGTGATCTAACCTAGAGCGGTGCAGAACTAGTATAAAACAGATGTGAATAGCACAAAATAGGTGGCAAGACACCCCAGACGCCTGTTGCGGCCATTCAGTGCACTGATACTCCAGCTTGTTGCGTGCAAGGAAGCCTTCAATAACAGCATGCGAAGAAGGCAACTAAAAACGGCAAGCACAACTCAATTCAGAATTAATTCATTTGCTTGAATTAGTTTGCCATGATGAAGTGAAACAGGTGACAAAAACACACTGACCACTGTGAGTAGTCGCAAAATGGTCAAAAGGCTTTTCAGTAGCTGGCCGAATGAATTGGCGTGTGGTGGTTGTCGTCTATGGCAAACGGCAAATGGGGCAGCGGTATCAAAGATGGTCTCTGCAGGAGTGAGAATCATGCATGGATGATTTTGTTATATCGAAGGATAGACAAATGTGTTCGGTATTCAAAAAGTCAGGTGACCACAACGAAAAACGGTTGAGTAACCAAAATTACCTCCTAACGAGATTTTCCAACATGCTCAAAAAGAAGAAATAGCCACCAATACCAGGTACACAGCGCCACAGTGAAGCCACAGTGCCGGTCCAAAAACGGGGAAGACCAATTGTGAGAGATGTGTTATATGGAGAAGATAAACCCGCTTGGGCTGTTCCATGATAAACTGATCGAAACACCGCCCGAAGACCAGGATTTTTGTTGCTGCCGAGAAAGAATGTAGAGAGAATGAGCGACAGGATAAAAGCCACCCATGAATAAAATATGCCTAAATAAAATAGCAACACGTCACTGGTCATCAATAACACTGAAAACCAGAGGAATAAAAAAAGACGCGCAGAACTACCAAAACAAGAGAAGTTAGGACCCGAATGATCACACTGTGATGAACAACAGTGTATCGGTTGCTGTTCTAGGAAGCGGTGGGAAAAATCCGGTCGCCATGGTAACCACTTGGTATCTGGTCGACAAGTAGTGGTCGGGATATTCGTAAACTTAAGTAAGTCAACTTAAATATGACCAAATGCGGACGGAAAAACTGGGCGCTTTTGGTGGTGGGCAGATCTTGAAGTCTCAAATCCAGACTCCATCCTAGAAGTGAGGTCAACCTATGCTGAAAGCCGAAAATTACTGCAGTAATTTCACCCTCACAAGGAATCACCAGCACAACAGCACACACCTCACAGATCTTTTGGGAAACTCGAATCCACGAAATTCCGCTTAGAGGTTGGAAATCATTCAGCCACAGGTGGCTGACCAATAATGTGAACTTGCATTTAGACAGGATACAGTGGCGCACACACTTGATTCAGGTAGTTCACATCACGTGATCCGGTCTTGTCAGTCCTTTCAAGTGACGAATTCCCAAAAAGCCCATGCATTTACAGGATACTTACCCGCTCGTAAGTAGTGATAAAAATTCGAAATCTCTAATATGGATACATCTCGAAAGTGAAAGCAAGCTGTGCTGAGAAACTAACAATGTGTTTAGTTTATCCAAATCTTGGGAAAATAATATGATTGTCACTGAGGGGAACCCGATGGGTTCTGCTTTGATAGAATCACTAGACCCGGAGGCCACTGAGTCCAGTTCACTTTCCATTTTCCCTTGTTTCCTCATTCTACTCCGGCTTCTTAAACGTTTTCCGTATATGATTGTGACAATCGTCCTCATTCAACTTACTCGGGAGGATTTTAGTTTACTGCTTGCTCATTTTAGGTTCTGAACTTGGCGACAATTCTGTAACATAAACACATTCTTCTGATCTTTGATCTCACACGTAATCTTTTCGCCCTTATTGTGAGTCGTCAGGCTGGCGTAGCCGGAGGTAGTCACGTGACCCTCGGGATGGTAATTCTACACTGCCAACTTAATAACTATGCAGTTGCAGAACAATGTGAAAAAATAACATTTTTACAGGAGGAAGGATGATACACCTGGAGAGCTGTCATTTTATCATACGTACATATATATATATATATAATCCAACATCTACAGAATAGGCACATACACGGACGACAGTCGATGCAGAAGTTGTATGATTACTAGATCGACCTTTACAGCAAAAGTAGCTGCTTTCATAAAAACGGGATCTGTTGGAAGTCTATAACGAGGTACAACCCCAGCACTCACCGGCTCTCTCTCATTATCAAAAGCGGCAATGCATCAGCAATAAGTACTGGTGTTAACTTGCCATACGGTAATGAGTTAAGATCCCCATAAAGAGTGGAAAGAACGGCGGAGTGAGAGCTTTGTGCACACAGGCTTTGTGTCTCAATGAAAGGTCAAGAGCCTTCAATCAGAATCGAACCAAACATGCCGGGGAATCGTAGGAAGGAAAACGCCATTGTCATAAGTGACCCAGAAACCTATGCGAATCTCACTCAACACGGGTCCAGCGTATGACAAACTTCAGCTAATGTTAGGGATATCAGTATCAAGCTAGGACCATGTCCAGTAGGGTTTCCAGCCATGTGTAAGAAAAATCTCGTGGAACCCAACTAAAAGGACAGGAAAATCCCATTTTCTTAACTGGACAGTAGTCAATTTCGCTTGGCGGTGCTTTGTCGTGACCTGTCCACCACAAACTTCCCACTAAGAATTCGCAGTTAAGAACTGCATTTTTGGTAGACGCCGGCTAAATATGCGTAGTACAAGGCCCAGCCAACTCAACCTGATGAGGTTTATTTGCCGATCTAGTTATTCTGACTGAATGCTAAGCACCTGCTTACCTACCAAGTAGCTGTGAACGCAAAACCATCTGATGCTTGCTCTGTTACAAAGGCACCGATAAACAAAAGTTTGGAGACATTTGAGATCCTCAAACCAATAGTGTCATGTTCTGTAAGCATGAAGTAAGGTTGACCAACGCTTGCCCATTTCCATTCCAAATAGCTTTATCGACTGATTTCCGTCACTACAATGCAAGCAACCGCGTGGAGGAAAAGCAAGGGGGTACAGATAAGTCACCTAACGCGAGCAAAAACCAACCTTGGTCTGCGACGAACGACCTCGAAGAACCATAGCAGTAATCATTTGTGATTAACGGATTCATAAAAACACGACAAAAAGAAGCCAGTGTTTGGTGAAGCGGCAGGCATTTTACTTCAGAACTGTACCAAACACTCCAAACTACAGCGGCTCAGTCAAGTGCCATTCGTGCCGATTCGTCGTCTACTGGGAAAAGCGTTTTCTGCGATGGGGCCGGAGTCAGGAAAACCTAGGATGATGAAAATGTGACCTGTTAGAGAAGAGTGAAGGATTTGAAAAGTGTGTGCTGCCCAGGCAGTCCACCTTGCAGGATGGGTTCCATGTGACCCTGTCTGTACTTGGCCTGAGATATTGAAAGATATGGAGGCTAACCAATGTCGCTGACGTTCACACTAGGTTTCCATCCAGATTATCCGACTATTTTACGGAGATGTACTTCGAGTGCTTGTAGTACAGTGGTACTGGACCTCCCTAACTGTCTCGTTTCTCTTCTTTTCGTTGTGAAATTTCATTTATATAAATCATCACTCCAGTATAGCAGTGAAGCAGCATTGTCCTTCGCCGGCTTTGCTAACAATGGTGATGGCCATAATGAGATCCATCTAGTGAATGTACTACCCAAAATGCGACCCATCGGTATTGAGCAGCAGTGAAGTAACATGGTGATACAAAACTACAAACCTCAGTCTAACCAGCAGACCCATGCACTTTGGTTCGAATGTTTATTTCCACTTACCCCGAGAGCATTTGCGCCTGCAAACGTGTTCTAATGACATCAAGTGGCTGGAAAGCAATGGTGGATATAACTCCGCTGATACAACCAGCTTGAAAAGCCGATTTTACGGACTGCCGGATGGAAAAGAATGAAAATAACCTACCTTGTCGCGTTCCCCCATTCGATAATGCTACTGAGGAGCAGTAAGAAAGTCATATTCCGAGGTCACTTTACTGGCGGATCACCCGGAAAAAGATCATCCAGTTGTCTGAAAAAATGTGAAATGCATGCTATAAAGGCCGTGTTGCACCGGATATCTACTTCCCATGAGGGACTCCGAGAGAGGAACTCCCTCCTCAGTGGAGTGAACGCTAACCCCAGAACAAGTTACCTGTTAGAAGCCTGAAAGACTCAGCCTTGGATGCGGGAGGCGTTCGATTGTTCACATCAGTGCACAAGGACATAATCACTTCAGAAATAAGTGGTCTTTACGGTACGAAGTGTGCAACCATACATTCTAGTTAGCCGGAATGAAGCCCTTCTAGTAATAAAGGAAGGAATAATCGCTTGGCTGTAACGTTCTTTCGGTTCCCTAGCTGCTATGCCTCCTCGAAGGGAGCATGAGGGCTGAGACACTGTCCAAGCCTAGACAGGAGGGTTGAGATGCAGAGGACTTTCCGGTCAGTAAGTTCGCACCTTAACCACTGAGCTATCTCGAGCCAAGTGGACTGTATCGGAGCGATATTCCATCGACTCTAGTGGAATGATAGAGTTGAGCTTAAGCTGAGCGTTAGGAGCCTCCTCAAAATACTTTGGTGGATGCTTCAAGTTCCCAGCCCATATGAAAATTATAGACGGCAAGCAGAATTGACTGGGGATAGAACGTGGAGACATGATACCATGCCACATATTTTTCATGATAATCAATGGAGTTAGGTTCACTTTATGAGAATGATTGTTTCAAAGTTGGAAATAATTTCCGTGCCTATGTATATTCGGAACTTACACACTGTGCGACTGCCAAATAGACAAAAATCATCCTACTACTTCTGAAGTTCAAGTTTTGGGGCAAGTTCCACGCCCTTAGTAAATTAATGCCCATCTTACTTGTAGAATGTTGAGAGGTGTATGCTTCTCAGGTTCAGGGAAATGAACGTTCTTTAGTTGTGCGGGAAAACGGGGGAATATGTCCACGGTTTCTATTGAAACGTTAACCACAGCTTTATATGACTTGAGGCAAGGGGAGGAACACGTCCAATACAAGGTGTTTGAAGATGAGCACATCTTAAAGGGAGTGCCTCTCAACGTGTGCAGGTACGTTAGACAGCTTGCAACATACTTCTTGCTATAAAAATAGCTACCAATACAGCAAAAACACAGGATAGTTCAAGTTAGACATGCTTTTACTCCATGAAAGTAATACAGATTACTAAGTCTCAGGGAGTGGATGTCGATTCGATATGATGATTAGCTAACAGGTATAGGCAGTAAAGGCAGTCACAGGCAGTGTACATGCTTCGCAGATTTGTCGAGAGACAGTCGTTGTACGTGTGACTAATTGCTCGAGAACCAACTAACATACAGTTTCTCTACCGAATCCCTAGGAAACGGCTGTTTAATGTAACGGAACAGAGAGACACCACAACACATGGAGACATCATTGTGGTAGGTGCCCGAAGGGAAAGGACTCACAAAGCGGAAAATAAATTTGTCGAGTTTAGTTGCTTACCATGCAAGTAAAACTGGAAAGCGTAAAAAGACCAGTACAGAAAACGATAGATAAGCGGGGCGATAAGCTGCTTCAAATGGCTACTTCAACGTAAGGGGCAATTTTAAGATTGATGCACATTTGTAGTGTCAGTGCATTATATGATGGCAACTGCCCGAAGCTGAGAAACTCAGTATAAACTAGTCTTAATAATATCGTGCTTTCATGGCAAACTCGCTTGTAGTTTAGTCACAATTCTGAAACCAATCATCCAAGCGTACTGAAACCCTTTACATATGCTACTTATTGCAGTTCCCATGAAGTGCAGGGATATACTCAGCACTCATCAGACGTGGGTGGATGTGCGGTGAAGTGTTGAACGACTTGTGTGGGCTCGGGGCTTTTCTGGCTATAAACTCAGGGTCTTTAGCGTTGTGACAACCTTAGCAGAGACCCGTCGAGATGAAAAGCAACGGTACCAGACTCGCCATCGATACACAAATACAAGCAGCTATGAGGCTCCACTTGTTTAATCAA
>SJOL01009033.1:0-16470 GCA_004794785.1 Opisthorchis felineus
AGTTCGACAGGTCGTCAATGGGAGCAAAAATCCAGAGTTGCGGATATTGTAGGGAGGGCAGGAAGAAAATTCAGGACGGCACACAGCTATGTAAGCCCGTTGGTAGATTAGGCGATGCAGAAGGCCTAGGTTCAACCTAGTGCGCCTCAGCCACAAATGATCTAACCCAAGTGACAAACAGCGAAGGCGATACGGCAGTGTGAATGATGCCGGGAACAAGGACTTAGTGAACGAGCGCTGCACATTTTCCACAGCAGTCCGGCATGCCTGCGAATACTGTGAGGCGAATACAGGGCTGGATTCAAGAATGGGTCTTACAAACTGCCTAAAGATGGCAATCAAACATGACTTATTTTGGAAGGATCGACGAATGAAGGCGCAGAGCTTGCGGTCTTTAGCCACTCTGTACCATGCACGTTGGGAAAAACTATACGCACAGGAATACCTAAGACTTAGGTCTCTCACTTCTGGAAGAGAGGGAATCGAGAGTCCCTTAAGAATAAGCATCTCAGGGGGGATTCGGAATCGATGTGAGAGGGCTTGGCATTTTGGAACGGCGAAAGGAAGACAAGAGTTAGAGGGCGGGAGGGATAAATAATTCAGATCAGACTGAATAATAGCAAGAGTAGAAACAGAGTCACTAACGTTAAATGTGTAAGCTATCTTATTAACATCAGCGAAAAGAAAAGGGAACCATGGGTGATCGAATCAGTGACATTATTAATATATAGTGGGAACAGTAAGGGGCCAAGCACGCTACTCCGAACAACTCCACTAGTGGTGGGAAGAGGTGATGGGGAGAGATCCCCGATCTCGGTGACCTGCGTTCACCCAGTGAGGTGAGAAGTGAACCAACGCAGTAGCGGGCCGCCAATTCCCGTAGATCGTGATTTGTTGAGGAGTGCACCGTGAGGGACTTGGTCAAAAGCCTTGCGAATATCAAGGTGGATAAGAATAATACACAGCCCGGCATCGTAAGCAGATGAAATATGATTAGAGAAATCAACCCGGCATGTGTTAGCTGACCGCTGTGCCATAAACCTATGATGCCGATTGTTGATGGCCTTAGTGGTGAGCAGGCAATTCATGACAGGGACTTTGATAAGGCACTCTGGGGCACGGGAGAGCAAGCGGGTATAGTGGATGCCACGATAGCTAGCTGGAGCAGTTCCTGGACCGGACTTGTTGTGTGGGACAATGGTGGAGCACTTTCACTGACTTGGAACTGTGCCAGTGATAAGGGAGATATTGAAGAGATTAAGGATGAGGGTGGGGATGTCCAGGCTACCAGCTTTTAGGATGAGTGAAGGGATACCGTCAGTGCCTGGGAAATTGGAGTCTTTAAGGCGGATGAGTGGGGAAGTTAGGTCAGACAAAGTAACTGAGAGTGTGCAGAGAGTAGAGTTTGTCACATTAACAGATGTGGTCACTTCGGAACCTGGTGCGGAACAATGAGTAGACAGGATGTAACGTAACAGCTGGCGAAGTAAGAGTTTGGGGATTCTACGATATCGGTGGAGTCAGACAGAGCCTTTCGTCAGCTACGACATTTGGAATTGCAAATGAATTAGAGAAGCAACGCCTGCGAAAGAGGCGCCCCAGCATCTTAGATTGGAGAGAATGGGCTACGGCGGTAGATTCCTCGCGCTTTTCAAGAACGAGTTTAGCAGTGGTAATCTCAGTCATGAGTTTGTTAATTAGAATAAGGAGTGAGATATCATGGGATTCACGGAACAGCCTACGATACTTCCTAAGTTTATGGCCTAGAATGGATAATCGTCTGGCTGAACGACAACCAGAAACATAGGAAGCTCTTGTGGGAGCAACTAGACATAGTGATGAGAGTACATTGCCGTAAAAAATGTTAGCCACGCTTTGCGTGTCTAGAGAGAGAAAGAACTCATCCCAGGTTTTGTGGCGCAACGAGACTGCAAAGGCTTCAAGGATGCCAGGGGAGAGGATAAAAGAGCTTAAAGGGGAAGGAGTAGGAGAAGTTTGAGTACTCGTCCAGCTGCAAGTGACAATACGATGATCGCTATCAGGGAACTTTGGGCCAACTGCAGCGGTTGGACACAGATAACCGTTAACAAGGGCAATGTCAAGGGTGTGGGGACCACGTGTAGGATGCCTCACAAGCTGAGACCAGCCTTCAACATTAAGTTGGGCAATCAGAGGCGTAAGGCGCAAAGGGGATTTTTGTTCAGACCAGGAGATCTCAGGAAGGTTGAGATCACCAACGATTAATTTGTTTGGGTGAGGTAGAGCTTGGGTGTGGGAAAGAAGCGTGGATAGTTGGTTAATCGAGTTAGCTGAATGTGGAGGTGGGATGTATAAACACCCGAGGATGAACGGCGGGCTAGCCCGATAGGCAGAAAGCCAAACAGAATCTGGGGTGTTCGTCAATAGCGGATCGTCAATGGGGGAGACTTCCATTTCAGTTCTAGAGTATATGAGGCAGCCACCACCACGGCGGTGGGAACGATCGGAACGGAAGATAGTGTATCCCGGAAGAGAGATAAGGGCATCAGGCGTGCTAGGGGAGAGCCACGTCTCAGTGATGCATATGAAGGTTGGACAAGCTATAGTGGAGATAGCTTGGATGTAATGCAATTTAGGTAAGAGAGAGCGGGTGTTAATTAAAAGGACAGAAATATTACTAGCCGGATTAGAGGACTTGGGTAGGGTGGCTAGTAGAAAGTTGGTGAGCCCGGGGAGGTCAGTATGGAATGGAATAGCGACAGGGGAATCGGGAGTTCTCGAATTAGTGGGTGAGGTAGGACCAGTTAAATATGTGTGAGAGTGAGATGCTGGGACGTGCCACGGTTGGTCCGGAGACAGCGTTTGGGTGGCGACGCAGGCAGTGGGGCTCCGTGGGCTAGCAGTGTTATCAACAACATTAGAGAATGGCACCATATGTGGCAGTTTAATAGAGATAGAAGGATTCAGGTCACGCAAGATGGGTGGGCGAGTGCAGTGCTTAGGAAAGAGGAACTGAGAGGGTATGACAGGGGTACTAAAAGGACAGGAGGATCTGTCTTGTAGTGCCTTCAGCACCGAATCATGGGGGGCGGAGGGTACGGGTAGCCAAACTGGGTTGACTGAAGAAGATGAAACAAGAGGCTTATAGTAAGAGATGCAAGATGTGGGGAGGGTACCGGGTGCAGCAAGGAAGCTAGCGGTGTAATCAAACTCTCTGGGCTTCGTTGGTGGTGAACAGAGATCCTCTGTGTTGGTTGTAGTGGAGGGAGATTTGGAATGCGAAGATGAGGGGCAGTTAAAGGTCGTATAGGTGGAGCTGCATATGGCTTCGGAAGAGGTGGGGGCTGTGGTGGAGTAGGTAGTTGCCGAAAAGGGATCCCAGGCAAATAATACGCGGGTGGCCATGGAGGTGGAACTTGATAGGGGCTAGGATTAGGTAATGGTAGTTGTGGGTTAGAGATCCTGCTAAGGGGCTGGGTTGCACGGTTTGAGGGGCTATAGATGTGCTTGTGAGGAATTCGGGGTATAATCAGGTTTGTAGACGAAGGGCGAAGAGCAGGACCTCGGGGAGGTAGTGTGAGAGAAGGCATTACGATGCGAGGCTTTAACAGCAGGTGTTTAAGCCCAAGAAATTGCTTTGATGGGGAGACACGAAGTGCCATTAGGTCAGGAGGTCTGGAGGAAGAACCTGTGCTGTCATCCTCGAACGCATGCTCATGTCCAAGCTGATGGGATGCCGTGTCTGTTACATCAGCAGTCAATCTTGTTGGCGTGATGGAGGTCGGAGATGGAACAGATGGGCACCTAAGGGTAGAAGTGGGGGGCTCATGGTCATAAGCGTGAGGTGCAGGGCCTGGAGTCAACAAGCAGGTTTGTGCGACGCAGTGGTACGAGTCAGCGTCATATGACGAGCATAAAGGATCATTGACGGAGTGTTGGGAATTTGGGGGTAACACGTCAACCCCAGCATCATTAGGGGCAGTTGGAGGCCCGGCTGGCTTGTAACCGGCGGCTAGGGGCTCAACAGAAATAGATACGAGTGGATTTGAGGCCGGGTCGATTGGCAGACTCTGCACACTGTTATTTGAATCAGAGGGTCCCCGGCTATTTCCCATATATTCGTCCACAGCAATCCAGCTTGAGTAGTTGCTGTTGGTCGCATGTGAAGTCTGCGATTGAGTGACGCCGAGAGTACTGATTGCTGCAGACGGGTGAAAGGTAGAGGGATCCGATTGGTGGCTTCTAGTGGTGAATTTTAGCAAGCTGTCCTTGCAGTCGAGTGCGAGCAGCTTTGACCTTTACTGTTCGTAGTTCTGGAGTAGAGGGGAGGAGGGCCTGGGATGCCAGTAGGCGTGCGGCATCGTTTTCGTCCTTGAATCGCATCACTATTGGGCAACACAGGGACGGTTTCGACTTTCGGAGTCGTCAAACTGTGCAGACAGTGTCAGGCATGTCACTTGCCGTCAGGAGAGTAGTTTTTGTGAGGTCAAGGGGTATGTGATCAGGATTGTTGTATATTAAGACCTGGTGACGGCACTCCAAACGCTGACAAATCTCCGAAGCAATCGTGTCAATGAGAATCGACGCTTTTTGGAGACTTGGCGGATCACGTGTTGCGTCAGGAGTCAGAAGACAAGCAATTTACCGTATGCTTTGGAAGGAGGCTAGTTCGCTTTCCATCCTTTGCACACAGGCTCTGAGATTAGCCAGGTCTGTGTGAATCCGATAATGTTCTGGCAGGGGTGAGGGAGGTGGGCTGTTGAGTGGAACGGGAAGGGAGATATCGGTTAGTACGACCGAACAGTCTGAAGTGACTCGGAGTGCTCTATCGACAGACTTCAAGGAGTGATGGGACTGAATGCCAGGTCTTTTGGTAGACAGACGCTTCTTTCGACACAATGAGGGGACGGTGGGTGGGGATTCAGGGCCTAATAAACGCTTGGAGGAAGCTGGAAGTGGTGACATTATCTTGACTTATCAAGTGCACGCGAATCTGAGACGTTAACCAATTACAGGAGATCACAGCTGAGTCCGTTTACAAATGAGAGCACGGGTGCTTGAATTCAGCGCCTGAGAATAAAGCCCTAGCTTGGCGAGGGTGCTAATACGGCTAAATATGGGATGGTTACGTGTTATGGTGGGAACGTTACGGGTGTTGTTTCTTGCGAGTTTTGGAGCGAGTATCAGGAAGCAGAAAACCGTCGTGCGACTGGTACTGGCAGCTCTGATGTCAAGAAAGCTGAATCAAACACGGAAGTGTCAGAGGTAGGCTGAGTGCAGCTATTGAGAGAGCGCACTAAATAAACAATTATTTGGGGTAAAATAATGGCTTAAAAACGCTACGGGCAGGCTGAGGCCCAAAAAAATTTTTTCAACACCTAACCTTGGGGATTCTAGTTTCGCTCCTAGTTACGTTTCACATCCCCGAGACCATCAAAGCAGCCTCATATGTCAGGCACTCCATTGTAGTAGTGTATTTGGGTACCCAAAAAGCTTTTGACCGGATCCCTTACGCATCCTTGCTGAAGAACTTTCTTTCTGTTTGCATCAATATATACTTATTTCATTGATTCACCTCCTACCCCTCTGATAGGAAACAGTAACAGATTGGCGACAACCAGGTGTCTCCGCTATCGACCACTAATGGAGTTATCAAAAGAGCGCGTTGGGCCCTATCCATTTCTTTCTCTATTAAAGTCATCTTCGGCGCCGTGTCCACTGGTTAACCCTTCCGTTTTGCAGACGATATAAAAATCATTTGCACATTTTTCCCCTCTGCTAAAACTCTTAACTTTCTTTAGATCCAGCAAAACTTAGACTGTCTGACTTGCTAGTAAAATGCCCGTGGCCTAAGCTTCCCTTCTGCCAAGTCACAAATAATTTCCTGCCGCTGCTTTCTCCAAGATTGTGCGCTCACAATTATTGATTGCCCTGTCACTTATTCCGCAGAGATACAAGACCTCCGTCTCAGATACCTTTGTACCTTTAGCTTTTCTCACGAATTCCAGATCCAGGCCGCTCGAGCACGTACGCTCCACTTTATAAAACTGAGCTCACTCCAAATTGGAGTGAAAAGGTCGCAATGTTTAAGCAATTCATGCAATCAATCACTTAGTTCTGCCCTGAATTCTCTTTCTTTTATAACCATAGTTGCAGACCGGCACTTGTTGACATCCAGTGTTCCTTCACCAAAAATGTTGCTCCCACAGTATAGCCTTTTCTCCCGCCGCTCTGGCTGCATGATCTTGGACCTATAATCACTTAGATACAGACGGTTTACGCCAAATCTCACTCTCCTACACCGTTTGTTGCACCAAAATGCCTTTATAGCGGAGACCAGGCCAAACTCAAATACATGCAATTGCAATGAATTCAAGTAACCTCTTAGTGTGCCCTCCAATTTGTACTAACCTAATTCAATGCTTTTTCTAGCTTACTGCGCTTGCATCTGGAAGAGTCCCTCAGAACAACAGCAAAAAAGACCACGCCACCACACATTATCGCAATTCGTAGATAACGTTCTTACTTCTAAAGCTACTTCTACCATTCTAAATGCCCAAATGTTTTCAATCTCCTCTACGAATCAGGTCCGAAATATCTTTGAGTTTAACGACGGTACCTTCAGTGGGAAAAAGATGATCCCGTTATCTTGTCCTGCAATCTCCTTGAGTTGCTTCAAGCAACGGTTGCCTGTTGAGTTTCTGCTTGAGCTGAGCGCGCTGTATTACTGGACTTGCTTCAGAACCCAGAAAATTCTTACCTTGTTCCTTCTAGCCGGGTCCCTCCCTGGACTACTTCGTCAACTTTGTTAAATATATGGTTCTTTGATTTGCCTATCCCTAATTAACACAACCCAAACACAGGTTAAAGTTTTTCTTTCATGAGAGTGCGGTGTGAGCGAAATGAGTTTGTTGGATGGTGCGCAATGGATGATATTCTTGGGTGGCCTCACAAGCACCACACATAACATCGCCGTGAAGCTCTGCTTGACATGGCTCACACCTACTCACTGTCGAAGTTTAGCCATAATTTACACGCTGTGAACATCTCCGTTCTACTACCATTGCCCAGATGGTTGTTACCGTTTCATTTCCTCCTCCATTTACAGCGGCTGTGTGTTGTTTGCACGTTCGAACTGATCGAGCAGTTTTACTGCCCTGGTTTCAATAATAATGATAATAATGTTTATTCCCAACTGGTGGGTGGCATGCCGTCGGGCATGATTTTAATGTTACAGTTAGAATAGAAGCATGATTGGCGGAATTTGTGGGTACAGAGGATTGCGCGAAAAAGGGACAGTGTCATAAACAGTGGGCAATAATAATAATAACAATAATAATAATATGTTTATTTCCCAACTTGTAGGGAGCATGCCGACTGAGGCATGATCGGGTCGTTAGAATCTGAACGCGGCAGGCAACGACAAAATGGAGAGGAAGTTACAACCAACGAGGCATTCTTATTACCCGAAAAGTCACCGCAGTTGTGGGAACCGAAAGAAAAACCGAGGACAATGAGGTACTACTAGCTCAAAGATGAAGCCGACTGACCCGAACTAAAACTGAAAACCGTTGCTGACCATGAGTGACCTTGGGCGTTTGAGTGAATGGCTAGGGTCACAAAAGGCAAAAATGGAGATAAAGATTGAAGAATTTGATCTGGAGACAAATGGCAAGTTTCGTCTCAAAAGTATGGTGTAAATCGAAACTGAGCAGACCCATTGGCTCCACTGTTGTGGGGAAGTCAGGTGTAAAGGGTAGTTTTGCTGGGAAGATGGTGCCAATGCATAGGGTCAATCGAACACCGTAAATGAAAGTGAACTTGTGGAAGAGGCAAACCGGAATTGCGGCAAGAAATTAGGTTGGTTAACTTCGAACGATATGTTCAGCGGTTAAGAACGAGGCGGTTGTGCCCAGGTGAGAAATTTGTTTTGGGTTGCGATTACAGGCTCGAGTGGGCGAGAGGCTGCGGTCGAGATTCTGAAGAAAATAGTTGTGGGAGTGCCATCAGACTGGGTCTGGCAATGCCATGCCATCATTGCACTGACATACTTCGGTTTCTGGACAGCCCCATAACGGTCGTCAAGGTTGCTGCAATCGGACAGGGGATACGCATTTCCGTGGCAGCTGGATCTGGGTTGCGCGAGGAGATTGACACAGATAGGGTCAGGCCGACGCAGGGTCACGGAAAATTTCCAATCAGTGAGAAGACCACAGCCGACGTTTGAAGCTTGGGAAGAGGGAGAATGAGGAAGGAATAGGATAAGAGCAGTAGTGTCCGGTGAGTGCCAGGAGATATCAGATAAAACAGTGTCCAATGGAAAAAAATCTAAAAGGGGATGACAGCAATCTAAATGTACCCAGGAAGAGGTGGATTTAGTTGGCTGACCTAGAAGCCAAATACTAGCTGGGCCAGAGTGGGTGCCTAATTTTGGGAAGGTAGGGACTTAGCCGCCGAGGCAGGGAGGCTAGCCGTTGGATTAGTTGGAACAGGCGATTAGATGGTGAGATTACATGGCGATAGATTTTAGCTGAGCAAAAAATCTAATCATAAGGTCTCCGTTGTGCAAAGGGGACGTTAATGTAAACAGGGACAACAGACAAATAATAGGCGGTTGAGCAACAGCTTTCGAGATAATGGATAAGAACCGTAGCTTAACTGGAATCTACTACGTCAACTCAACGGGAAGGTAAGAATATGGGTCGCCAGTCACCGATTCACTGCTGTCAGCTCCAAGAAACGAATGGTGCATGGCAAAAACAGCCATTAGGAGCTTGCTGTGACTGCTGGTAATCGGGAACTAATGAGGAATTTACGTTTTATGTGTATATGATTGCTTCAGAGAACAAGGAAGAAGAACGTGCGTGTTATGTCTGGTTGATGAAGTTGTCTTAGGATGGTGCAACTCAACTACGACGAAGGTGGCAACTCCTTACACGTCGATGTTAGCCGTGGGCCTCGCACAGTACCTTGGGGCTACCCATGAGTACTTTTTTCAAACAAACGCAAGGACTGCTGTCATTCGCTTGTATTCCTTGGTGTTGCCAGACAAGTGACAACCGGGACAAGTTCAATCCAACTACAGACGAACAACAACGGTGAACTTTTATGGATTTCTCGAATTAAAGGCCAAGCTCAAAACCACCGGCGATGGGCGATGAACCGTGCTACTGGAGGTGTGCCGGGTATACGAAAGCACCATGGTGCAACGTAACAGGGCGACCCTCCCTGCAGGGTGTACCCGTCCACCACACGAGGTTTTCATCCCTCGTGCATGCTACCAGACCTGCAGGGTGACGAGTCATCAAGCAGTCACAATTTCGGTTTGTGCATTATTAAATAAATCCAGCCACCAGACTTTTTATCCGGTCGGGGGAAAGCCAAGCCAATGAAACAGCTCAGTCATTTCGAACAAGCAAACAGCATACAGCCACTGGAAGAGGCAAGTTGCGGAGGCAAGTGAAACAGCAGCTACATTTTGGACCATAGAAGTAGAATGGAGATGTTCAGAGCCTGCATACTATGGCTAAATGACGACAAAGCATTATTTTGAACCGCCATGTCGAGTAGAGGCGCACCGCAGTGCTATGTGTATGTGTGGATGAGTGGGCTGTGGAACCAAACAAGCATTTCATCCATTGCGCATCTTCCTACCCACTTATGATGTGCATGCACTGCACGTGGTCAGAGGATGCGGAATGGTTCTGAACGGTGAGGAAATAAGGCTTCGGTTTGGCGAAGGTTAGTTAAATCTAGTCAAAGCAAAGCACCAAACATTGAATAGAGCTGACCGATATATTCGGGGTTGGGACCAAGCTTGAAAGGACTAGGAATAAGTTGGCCGGGCACAGGAGCTTAAGGCCGGAGGTAAAGAAATACAACGAGGTCAGTGGAGACGGGTGTGAAAACAATTACGATGGCAGGCGCCAGACACTCTCTGCAACAAAACTGCGCTTGAAAGAACAAGAGCAGATGTAGCCCCAAGAGGAAAACGTCTGCATAAGAGATAGATAATATGGTGCTTTATGGAGAATAACACTTGGGAGGGTAGTTATCTCAATTGTGGGTTAACGCTTGGGTGTTCAGGCTGGCGAATTTACACGCCCGGGTCAAGCAACAGGATAGTTGAGGTGGGAGCGCAAATTAGAAGGGCTTAAAGCCTGTTTCAAAGAATATGTCTAGTGTAAGCTGTGGCGCGAAAAGACGCTCGGCTCCCGCAACGGAAAGGTAAGAATCGAGAGTCCTTTGAAAGTACACATGAGATAATATAGTGCGGATATGGGAGGGGAGCTTGTTTTCATAGTTTGGAACACAGGCAAAAGAAAGTTTTGTCCAAAAACAGTTCGACAGGTCAACAATGGCATCAAAAATCCAGAGTTGCAGATATTGTAGGGAGTGCAGGGAGAATATTCAAGACAGCAGTCAGCTACGTAAGCCCGTTGGTAGATTAGGCGATGCAGAAGGCCTAGGTTCAACACAGTGCGCCCCAGCCATAAACAATCAAGCCCAAGGTACAAACAGCGAAGACGACACGGCAGCGTGGATGACGCCGGGAACGAGGACTTGGTGAGCGAGTGCCGCACATTTTTCACAGCATTCCGGCATGTTTGCGAATACTGTGAGGCAAATTCAGGGCTGGATTCAAGAATGGGTCTTACAAACTGCTTAAAGATGGCAATTAAACATGATTTATTGTGGAAGGATCGGCGAAGATAGGCGCACAGCTCGCGGGCTTAAGGCACTCTGTACCATGCATGTTGGGAAAAACTAAACGCACAGGAATACGTAAGGACTAGGTCTCTCACGTCGGGAAGAGTAGGACTCGAGTGTCCATTAAGAATAAGCGTCCCAGGAGGAATCCGGAATCGATGTGAGAGAGCTTGGCGTTTTGGAACGGCGAAAGAAAGACGTGTTAGAGGACCAGAGGGATAAATTATTCAGACCAGACTGAATGTTAGCATAGGCGGAAACAGGGTCAACGGCCTTAAACGTGTAGGCTATCTTTATATCAGCAGCGAACAGAAGAGGGGACCCAGAGGTGATCAAAACAGTGACATTAATAGTGTGTAGTAAGAACCGGATAAAATGAGTGCTTTTTATTGCACGAGGTAAAATTGTGACTGCCTGTTGGCTTGCAACCTTGCAGATGTAGTATCATGCTCGAGGGTTGAAAACCTCATGTGGCGGTCGGGTACGCTCTGCAGGAATGATCACCTTGTTGCGTCGCAACATGGTGTGTTCGTATACCCGACACCTCTCAGTAACAGGGGTGCTTCATCCATCACCGGCTGTCTCGAAGCTGGCATTTAATTCACTAACTCCATAAAAAGGCACCGTCGTCTGTTTGCAATTGCTGGATTACACCATTCCCTGTTGTGTAATATATGTTCCAACCCTGTGAATTACAAACGATGGACAATGACCATCTGTCTTTTTAAAAAATACATGCGGTAACCTAAGGGTACTTTGCGACCCCCATGACTTACAGTGACGTGCAAGCCTGTTGTCACCTTCGTTTTAGTTGATGTTTAACAGCGCTACGTCCACTTCGCCCACCAAACATACATATGCGCTCCTTTCTTCTGCTCCTGGCAGTGGTCACATAGAAACAAAATAATAAGCAAATAAATTTAATGAAATTCCCAATCCTTCACTACTAGCCCTCGAAGCTAGCGCCTAGGGCTTTCTTCGCCATGCTTCACCTGCTGATTGAGGCTGACATCGGTGACTCGGGAACCAGAATTCAATTATCCCAATTCGCTTGTTTTCTTATACTACGGTGCTGTCCCACCCGCATAGTAGCTCCTAGCGAAACTAGTCCTTTTCCATATTCTCTGAAGTTATTTCCCCATCAGTCCTTGCATCTGCTGTCCCTCATTACACCACTGCTCTGAACAGCCTGGTCCTTCTGATGGTAATCTAATGGTCCTAGAGACTACTAAAGCTCCCCTATATAACTCACCCTGTAATTTCCCATGCCAGTTAGGCCAACGTTTATCTTCCTTACTAGTTACCACATCGGCTTACGCCCACCCTAGGAAAAAAGGTGTTTTAGCTGCACTCTCTCGTCCTGGCCTTACGCCTGCTGGTTCACTGACGCTCAGTGCAGAAAAATTGCACATATTTAACTTCAACCCTAACCTGTTTTATTGCCATTTGTGTAAACTCCATGGTCACTAAGCAGAATCGCAGAACCTTTTAGTGCACCTTGCACTATGATAGAATTATGTTAATGAGCGTAGCCACTCCGAGGTTGCTAAAAATTTTAGTACAAACATACCCGTATCCTGTTTTATTTAGCTACTTGCTATCGCCACCGTGAATATAATAAACTTTAAGTTATTTTCCATCTTTGCATCCCACGCTATTTAGTACCTCATCACGCTCGACTGGGTTTACTTATTTCATCCCATTTCCTCCTCTTCCCGAGCTTCGATTTTTGGCAGTAGCTACTTTGGACGCCCAGTGTGGTTGCAGTTTACCTCGACTGTTTCCCCATTTACATCCACATGGAACCTTAGCTGAATCAAAATTAAGTGTGCTCCCATATTGACTGTGGGAGCAATGTGAGACCGTGTGGATTCTCTTAACTTACAAAAAATCTCTGCCCATGGAATTGCACGTCCCCGGTCACGTTACCTCAACCATGACGTCCGCTACAGGGCTGTCCAGAAACCGCGATACGTCATGACAATGATGACAAGGCATTGCTATACCCAGTCTGACGGCATGTATGCAACCATTCCACCTATACTCTAAACTGTCCCTTTCTGCCTGCTCGGAACCTTTGCTGCAAGCACGAACAAACTGCCCACCCTGACTCATTTGCGTCAATTATGAGTTCCTTCAAATCCACGCGACCCTTCCCGCGAATTTAACTATCTTGGTGCACTTTTAGTTTGTCCTTCTCCCAAAGCCAATGATTTTCTTTAAAGATTGTGTCTCGTCCTTTGCGTTAGCAACAGCGCGCTCCCCCCAGAAGCTCCCACACCCGACCACGCTACACCAGCCACACCAGTGAGCCACTGCTGTCTGACTGCACACCGTGGCCCTGAGGCTCAAACCACCATTTATCCCTAATGCGAATTTCTCCATTTAGTCACCAGCTTCTACGCTTTTCCTGGCCCTGGCGATAATCTGAACCGGCCAAGGCAGTGGGACCTCAGCGTTTTTTAGTTTTAGTTCAGTTTAGTCAACCAGATCACTGAAACTCTGCTTTTTCTCCACACGCTTTGCTTTATTTCCGCGTTCTCCGCAGTTTGCGGTTTTCTTATCACGGGCAAACCAGTAAACCTCAATTTCGCCCTCACATTGTTGTGTTGTCGCCCGCCATCTTCAAATTGCAACGATCTGATCTTGCTAAAAATTGGGCATGTCCACTGAAAATAGAACCTCCCTACTTACTTTGATTCTCCTCACTTGATGTCCATTGCATTTAGACTATGCCACTCCAAATATTACCTCGTCTGCGTCGGATAATGCACGCTAATTGTTTGACTGCTTCGCTTCTGCGCATTCCTGAGTACCACAACAGACACCAGTCGTGCCTTTATTCTTACAGCACTATTGTGTTCATGTTTAACGGTATGCCATCCACCAGCCAGGAATAAACGTTATTTTTATTACCTTTAGCTGGAGAATGGAGGCATAAAAAGACCCAAGCAGGTTTTTGACCTTATTTGCTGGGTTTTCGTGGGATTATGAGATATCGCCAGTGAAGGAGTTGACTATCTTTTTGCTTGGGTCGTTTGTGACACAGGATGTAACCTCAACCCTTTGCTTTGTGGGCTGATTTCTTGCCGTAGCGGGAGTGACAGCCGGTAGGGCGTCTAAAATTTCCATTTTGGACATTCGCATAGAGCTTGTAACTGTTTTTTTCGGTAAGTCGGAAACAGGTGTCTTATTAGTCTCGATTTAGGCCGCGAATTTTGAGTAATGAAGTTGGCTTGTAGATGCTGGTTTTTAGGATGTTGTCTGTATTTTCGTCGAGGCTAGTAGCAAGAACAGCTGAAAGATGGTAGAATATGGAATGTGATGAAGAGGGAGGCGGTTAGCTGGCTCGCTACAGACCTGTGGGCAGGCTATGTTGGTGCCGGTCACACATCGATAGCATAAGAATGGCTACGATATGGTGATGTGTTACCCACGGGAAGGCCACTGCAATTATTCTGAAACCCCGGAGCAGCCACCCGCTTTTTCATCAGCCAATGGGTGGCCAAAAACGGGATGCCTACAACTGTCGGGGTAAATGCTCATATCCACGCCACACCATCCTGCCTAGAAAAGGATTTTCGTATTAGAGTTCCAAACATCCTAACCATGCTTCTTCTATCTTTCATGTTGTAACAAACTGCAAACATGGTTTCAGGTCCTTAGTACTAGGTTCTGCCCAAACATGTGTTCCATTTACCAATTTCCTTGTGAAAACATTCGCCGTCGTGCCGTACCATTTTAACAGCTGTGTACCGCAAGATCCCGAAATTAAAGATACCGATATTCGGCCCAGCCGCTGCGCTGGACAAACGCAGAGAATGTCCATTTCGTTAAAACTTTCCGCATTCGTCGGAACTCTCTCGTCGATGGGGCATGTAACAAAAAGCTAACGGTATGCACATAAATATTGGGCTTAAAACACGCGCTCTGTTGAAGATCCGCAAGTCTGTAGTCGCGTTACAAATGGGGGCATTCAAATGAATTTTGGCGGGCTGTTTACCTAAAACAGGGCCCGCATCCAATCATTAAACTTACTGTGCTATGCAAGCTCCCATGTCATCTGCTGTCCTATCTGTTGTTGAAGAAAAACAAGAAGGAACAAGAAAATCAAGCTAGAAAAACGAGCCAACTCATTTTTAACTGCAAAAGGAAAAATGCTTGAACTCCCATGTTGCTGTCATCAGGTCCAGCGCCAAAACCCTACATTTTCCAGTTTTATTGAACCCAGCTATTAGAATCTTTATGACTCAATAGTTTTTTAATTTTTTCCTCGCCCCAACAGTCACAATTTGGCTGTGAGCAGAATTTCCAAATCATTTTGGCTTTCCACTAGGTGACAGACTTTGCTTAGTTAATGGCTTGTGCAAGCCTCAGATTGAGCAAAGTAAACTTGCTTAGCCAGCGTAAACTAGGTGAATCAATATCTGTCCTTGATCGTAGGGCATTGTGGTGCCGTATGAAACAGTTTAAAAAATGGCCACGGATATGAGCAGAGCACTATGTGGGCAAATTTTGGCTTTTATTAAGTAGTTAGGGTTGCATTTTGCTGTGACTTCCAATGCTACACCAGCCGCAACGTTGCTTGAAAACTACTTTTTTGCCGAAAACAAAGGGAGGCCGGTTAGGACGATAAGGGCATGCCTGTTCTCAAAAAAGCCGTGTCTGTGAAGCTGGAGCACCCAAGTCCAGGTAACACTTGTACCACATCCACTGAGGGCTTTGCGGGGCCCTTCACTTTTCATGACCAGGCGTGCGCGTTTTTTAAATTTTTCCATCGCTTCTTTTCGGGATCAAAAGCAAAAGTGAACCATGGTCTAATTATAGCAACGCGCACTGGAAAAGAAAATAATATCGTCCGTAGAATACCCCCGGGTGAAATCAGTCAGCATGTATTTTTGCTTTAGCCAAGAACTTTCAATAGTGGCTGATATTACCTCTTTCCTATGCCGGTGCAGTGGGCCTATAACAACTCATCTGCCAAAAATACAATGCGGCCAGACTCTCCAACCTTTTATCTTCTTGAGCCTCAAGCCATCGGCTGCCCGGGATCCGTGGTGACACACCGGGGGAACAATGACCTTTAAACACGAGCCTGCTTCGCGTACAGAGCACAGCTTTGGAAAAGTGGTGTGTGTTGTTGCAGTATGCGAATGGCTTGTGTCGGCATAATGAAGTCTTCCGATTGTCCGTAGACCTTTTGAGCCCTGTCCAGGGTGCACGCCCGAGCATGATGGCTGAAAAAGGATACATGTGCATTTATTTTACGCAATTTGAAAAGCCTATGGGAAATAATATTCGGCCGTTCCCACCTGACAATTGCACAAAAACAACCCTACTTAATGTTCGCAAGTAATTGTGACGGCACGCTTGCATGTGGCAGCAGTGTAAACAAAATTGTTGAAAAAGGTTGATCAAACCAAACAGAGTGGTTGAAGCTTTGATTAGGCAAATTGTAGCCGGTAAGCTGCCTCACAGCGGACACGTCAAAAATGTGTTTCCAAAAAGCAATGTTCAATACCACACTGAGTATCTTTCCAAGAAAATTTCTTTCTATGTTTTTACAGTAGTCAGTAATTGTAAACTTTCCGTTATTTTGGCCGCATCGTATCTGCTATCTCTGGTGCATTTCAGTGATCTTGCCATAATTTCTCTCTTTGGTCACCACTCTAGCAGTGTAGCCTCACTCCTCCATGTAAATTTTGATAGCACTGTTTACTGACCATATCACACACACCTCTTCCACAATAGTGCAGTTCTCCCACAGTACTCGGGCTAAAT
>SJOL01009033.1:35860-73323 GCA_004794785.1 Opisthorchis felineus
CTCGGATGATACTGCTCTCTTTGATTCATAGTCGTTAGAAATGCACGCGAGGGGGGCAAGATGGCTCAGTGGTTAGAGCGAATTTACTGACCGGCAGGTGAGAACCCGACCTCTGCATCTCGACTTCTATCTAGGCTTGGACAACCTGGAAGTATCCCAGTCCTCGTGCTTCCTTCGGATAGCATGGCAGCTAGACACCAAAAGGTGTTACAGCTTAACGAATAATTCTTATCATTACTATTATTAGAAGTGCACGCGACTAATCTTGCCGCGCCTGAAGACGACTTTTTCCCATACAAACCCTTGAGTAACTCCTGCAGGTACCACCTTGCCCTTCTTTTGCTGGTAGGTGACTTTAATGTTCTAAAGGCCTCCTAGATGTAGTTCCAGCACATCAGCTCTAGTGGTTGTTTCGCCACGGCACTGACTCAAGTCCTGCAACAGAGAGATTGAACTAGGCATGTCGATGCTCCACGATATATCGTGATGGCCAACTAACATCTCTAGTGAATCTAGCAATTACCATTGAAAGACACTTCATCAATGAAGCGATAATTAAGACTTCCCTGTATATATTGACTGTTGCGCGCTGGCTTTCGGCTTTATTTACTACTATGCCAGAAGCTCTGAACCTCAAACGTCCATTCGAAGCTTCTGCCGCTCGGATATGGTTGGAATGCTTATTTTCTTTGACCAGCTTCAACTGGGACCAGCTCCAGTCGGGGAGAATTACAGAACCATAGTTCGAAAAATTCAGGAAGCTGATGCAATGTTCGTTCCAAAGAATCAAACGCTGTCCCGGAGGTTTTGGCGTCTTCTGGAAACAAGATCCACACTATTGTTCAAAAAGATTACTGCAGGTAACTAACCAGAGGATTAGGTAGTTTTTCTTCAAGAAGCTGAACCGCAGTGGGTCGGAGATCCACCAGCTGAAAGCGGTCCATGGAAGAACAAGACCTGTAATAGTTAAGTTCATACGACACCGCCGAATAAACAAGATCACAGTCTTTTCCTTAAAGGCCAGAGACAGAGTCCACGAGGGACTCAATAGTGGTCGCCAAAGCCAACATATAACACTGTTTGTGTTCCGCTCCGCCTTCTTCATCACACCCACCTTTGGCTCGGTGGAACTACAAATAGCCTTTAGCTATGTTTATCCTTATAGAGGAAACCTTTCGTAAAATTTTGCCCAAGATGAACCTCTTCAGTGCGTGGAAGCCAAATAAAGTGTATCCGCATGTCCCAAGAGATTTATTGCTCAGCTTGTCCAAATCACTCTGCCCGATGTTTCGTCAGTCGCTCTACAAGCTCAACGTTCCTTCTGCTTGATGGAAAGTGCTTGTGATGCGTATCGCCAGTGAGCTACAGTCCTATTGGCGTTACTAGCATAGTGTGCAGGGTGGTGGGATGCGTTCTGAAAGAGTTCACTCTAAACCATCTCACTATCAACAACTTGATGTCCCCGGTGCAACAGGGACTCCCCCCAAACCGTTTATGTATGAAGAATATCCTCATGTTCATTGACACAAGCCGAAGATAAGGGATCTATTACGGGCGACATGTTTTTCGATTTCTCACTAGTATTCGATCGAGTTCCACTGCTCCACGCATTTGAAGCCTAAACGATTCAACGACAAATCCTATGCCGTGTTCAGGCTCTTCTTTCAAGTAGAACGTTCCGAGTGAAAGTTCGACCAGCCCACTCTTATTCTGCACCAGTCTCCATAGGAGTTCCTCACAGCTGCGTCGCAGGACCACTTCTTTTTCCGATCTACGTCAACGACCCTCCGAATGCGCTCTCAAGTCCGCGTCTACTTTTTGCGGATGACCCGAAATCTTGGGGTTCCAGCGCCAGTGCACTTCAAGTGTATATAGACGCCGTGAATCAGTGGTAATGTGAGTGACACCTTCCTCTGAATGACGAGACTTGTGTCCATATGTCGTTCGAAGGGGACGAGATAAACCCTTTTGTCGAGCACGGTGAAATGGACATGGCGATGTTAAGAAGCTGGATATCGAAAAGGCCCTAGATATCTGGCTGTCTTCAAGTATGCCTTTCTCACCGCACGGGAGATAGGCTAAAAAGGCATTCGTTGTCCTTCGGATGATTCGGCACGCTTTCCGTCGTATTACTCGCATAGACTGCCGGACACTACGGGGATTGAGTCAGACTGCTTAAATACGCCAACCAAGTTTTCCACTCCGCGGGAAAAGGATGTTACCTTCATTGTGCGTGCTCAACGAGCTTCAACGAAATTCGCGATCGGACTCGAATCCGTCGAACACTAAATCATATTGTGACCCTCGATCTCCTTCCCCCTCCAAAGGAACCTGATACTTCCTTGCCTTGTTTGTGCATAGCTGGCCAAGTTCGGACACTATGAGAATCTCTTCATTTTTAGAATGTGCACTTTCATCGGACAACAGTTCTCCTCATTTAGGGTACTTTGCGCTGCACTTTTAGATGCTTTCTTATTTGACTCGTCGCGCTGACAAGCTTACTGCTCAATGCTGTGAACATACAGAGTGGTGCTTTTCAAGTGAACCGTTGCCGCCGAACGTCAAGAAGGAAGCCTGGGCATACGCCTCTGTCTTGTGCATCACTTCGGGATTCCGTGAACTCCCTTAGGCTGTTTGGAACTTCCGTAAAGTCTCCATCCTTGCGCGTTTCCAAAGCAAAGTTGTTATGATTTCTTGTTAAGATTTTACGAATGCTCACGAATGATATTCTCACTCAATATATTCATGGGTTAGGACCGCAGCGTAATTGTAAGCAAAACGAGGATCAAGCAAATGCGTTTCTTTTGAACGCATGATGAATCCAAGGTCTTGGTAAGTAACTTGATATTTTTGCGTTAAGTTTTTGGTGCCTGCTCCTTTTTTTTACTTTGGTCGCTTCACGTATTTACATCATATGGTGAACCTAACTGTTGGCATTTGCGGCATTCCAAACTCTGCAGCCCGTTCTGCATTTCCGTCGTTCCGTGATTAACTGTATAATTCGTCATGTTTATGGAAAATGGCCAAATTACGCAGAAAATGTGCCTCAGGGTTACCTGCGTTTCGAAGCTCAGTTTCGAAGCATCTGTCACTGACATCGAAATATTACGAATTAATGATAAACTACTAATTTTATTTAAGTAGCTTAAGAGTTGTCCGTGTTGGCTGCACCCACCGCCGGAAGTGTCGGTTGTTCCAGTTTTGTTATATTTTCAGTTCCATACCAGCGTTTGGTAGCATTGTAAGTCATTGCAACGATTCCGTGAGGATGTATTTGTGTGTAACTGAAATTTCTGAAGCAATATTGACCAAATATCGCACCTTCTGTCGACGTTGTTGAGCTGTTAACATATACTGCCCACCATCGTTGGACACCTGCGTTCGAATTTGGTTTGTTCGTCCGGCACACGAAGTGTTTCTTGTTCACACATCTCTTGAGAAACAAGTGCGTGTCTCGATTGTCGCTATTGATATTGTTGTCGATGGTGGTGATTTATTACGGCGTCTTGGTGTACGTGTACGCCGAGTTTCATATGTACGACTACCATGGTATCATTTAAATCCAACGCCCTGTTGATGCTCTGATCGAGTTATCACTCTGGGTGTGCTGAATAGCGAATGGAATCTTGTTCCAGTGTAGCTGCACAGACAAAAAAGTGTGTTCTTCTGAACTTCCAGCGAAATAAGGATCTTTTCGTGATAAACATTGAGCGGGAGAAAAATGGATATCCTTCACCGCTCTGTTTTCTGCCCACATTTGCTAAGTACCGCCTTGTAAACTATAGCTAGTACGACTATGGCACACATGTATGACTGTATTTACAAGTGTTCCAATAACAATTATCAATCCTAAGGGTGTTTTGTGGCTCAGATGTATCCTTGGGATAGCTCAGTGGTTGAGGCGCGAATTTACTGACCGCAAGGCCCTTGGTTTGAATCCAACCCCGGCACCTCAACTGCTCTTGTCTAGGCTTGAGCAACTTGGAATTATCCGCACTAGAAGTACCATCTGATCACCGCACTTTCGGGTTTTATGTGTCAAAACATGTGGCTATGCATCCACTGTAGTGGGTACTTCGCTAGAAAGGCTGTGATCCAATGGTACCCGATGTCAGCAACACCATTGGTCGCTCTATCGTAAGAATCAAAGACGGATAGTCTGCAGACAACCATTAACATCTTCTGCTCCTAACTTTGTAAAAGCATAGTCTTAAAGTGCTCAAGTCTGCCTCATCTGGATGAAACATTTTATTTGGTGTGTTTTCGGGGTTCTTCGACATCTACAGCATCAGTGTCAACAACTTCGTCGGTGCCAGAACGTAGGCGATTCAGTCCCCCAGTGCGATTCAGAAACCTCAGAAACCTGGATGTCTGAACTGCCCGAATCATTTTGGCAGAATGATCAACTGTGAAATTTGTTGGTTGTTGGACAGGTGGCTGTTCGCCATGCTTGCAGACGCTTCGTCACCAACCGAGGGGACATCATCAGTGCGTAAGTTGGACTACGCCGGATCCTTCTTTTGGTAGGGTTGAAATCTCGATATCTCTGCTCCTCAGGCCTATTTACGCTCTGTCGTAATAGTATTTTTATGGGCGTTCAGCAAGTAGGCGCAGTCCCCAAGTTTCCCTCAACCTTATGTTCTACTTAAACACAAATTGGACGCATTTCGCGAAACACACTCATTTGCACACCAATTTTGTTTTAACGGGAGACTCGACTGAATTCCAACTGGATCTCTCGTTCATGGTATTCTTCAACTGAATGTGCTGCACAAAGGCCGCCTCATGTTTCATTTGGCACGATATTCGATATATCGCAGTTCACGGAAACTCGGGGATTGTGCTTACCCGATAAGTCCCAAGAAGAACGAGACCGGTCATGGGTTGTAGAAGGGTTTTCAGCAACCACATTAGTAGCTTCCCGTCAAGAAAATATACTGCGGTATCTTAAATGTCGTATCAGCTGAAAAATGAGGCGGTCTTTGCGCGGCGTATTCAGTTGAAGAATACCATGAACGGGAGATTCAGTTGGAATTTAGTCATGTGTGCAGTTAAAACCAAATTGGTATGCAAGTGAAGTGTATTTCGGAAATTCGCAAACCCCTTTTAATGACCCCTTGGTTGTATTTGCTATACCCCTCAAAAGTTAACTCCTATAAGCCACTTCCATGGGATAATCGGTTCTCTCATCCGGTAATGGTAGGCGAGAACAGCAGTTTGCTCTACTGAACTTGTGTCGTTCAATTATCAACAAACTGAAAGTTTTTGTTTATTTGTTAACCTCACAGTTCGGTCGGCATTAGACATCTTTTGAGTCATTCATGCATCTCGGTTTGCCGCAAGTTGCATGCCAGTTTGATTCATTTGAAGATTTTTGAATCCTCTCGGTCTTTATTTATCCCCGCAACTAAGAGCAGTAAGTTTTCTCCGGCATCATTGTAGGACATCTGCATTGGTCTTTCCTTTGACCTTTTTGAACCACTACAAACAGAACTGCTTGCTTGGAAAGCTCTGATATAAATACACGAGTTTGTGAACTTCCTTTGTTCCATGGCTTTCGCAGAATTTCAGTAGATCTGCTAGCCGTCCAGCTACAGTTTTTTTCGAAATCCCAATGCTCCCCCGTTATGAGCTAGAGAAGTTATGTCAAAACGCACCGGGAACTTGTGTAACTGTTCTTTACTTACAGTATGTAAAATGTGATCGGGATGTTTTCTGGCTTGCTCCCAAAATCACTTGTAAATTTCGACGTTGATGACCTCAGATGCACCCTTACCAGTGTTTGATTACTTCCCGGCGCCAACGACCTCCCAGTCCAAATGTTGACTTATACGCTCTCTGCGTTTGACTTTTCACGCCTATGTTTTGTTCAGTGCCCTTTGCTCCTTGCTTTTTAACGTGATTACTTTCAACCTTCCTGTATGTGGATAAATTTCTTGTGGCCCCTTTGAGTCATGGTGATCGATAGGCTGGCGTCGAAATTGAGAGTAAAAGCGGAGCGGACCATTTTGCACAAGATCCTCATGGCCGGTGACCTTGAAGCATGCGAATGTGTACAGACCTGGATCCCTTATCCTCACCGCCTCAAAGATACCGAGACGGCAATATCATATTACGACATTAAACGAATATCATCAGCGCTGATGGTTGCCTGCCACCATCTAGGGTATATTCCTCTCGAAAGACCTAAAGTGCAGCCGTGTACTGCGTCCAACGGGATAAATGTTATGACCAGTCGTATCTAACGTCTAGCTCCCCATAAAGTCAACCTCCATCCTTTCCTTTAATGGTTAGCGTATGCGCAGTAAATACATTTTCTTCTGTGAGTGTAACTTGGTTTGAGTCAGCTTGACTTTTTCAAACAATTGTGTATTTACTAGTGAGTAGTCAGACCCATGGATGGATTCACTTTAAACCATAGATATTTGGGCGTCTGATGAGTTGGTGAAAATGAAATCACTCCTCTGCACCGTACTGGTGATTGGTCAGATTCGAACAGACGTCAGTCCCCGCGAAGTACCTGGTAATTACCAACCCATGCGTTTGTATTTGAAAGAATGTTTCGACAAAGAAGTGCCTCGGTCCAAAGTAGCTTATCCACAATAGGTTTTAGTCCTCAGTGGAACCAAGTTTCACATCTGATTGAGATTCGTCACCTGAGCAGAATGTACTACAGGCGCATCATCTGGAGGATAAACGCCTGAAACCCCCAACCGCAGGGCTTCATGCCCGATCCACTTACCCACCGGATGAGTCCGAATAAGTAGAAAAGCGATGGGGTTTGTTGGGCCGACTGCGATCCGACTGCATTTCCGCTACAACCTTTTGACTCCAAGACCAAACCTTGCTGATTATCGGGTTCTCTTCCACGATCAACAATCATTCAAATAAGATAATCTGACCATTCATTGGTCTGAATAGCAGTTGGTCTAAGCCAAGTTTCACGTATTCTTTTATTCCTTGTACTTATTCCAGCACGAAATTAACAAACAGTCTTGCGGTTCCAATTGGGAGGAGACTGTGAATGTCTTTGTCTAGATTAGATTCATCCCACACAGTAGTGCAGTGACACATAAGAAAGTCTGATGAATTCGTAAATTCCTTTCCTTGGCTCGAAGTAGACCGTCGTGTGGTTAGGGTGATACGACCCTGTGACAAGCGACCAGGAGTTTTCGCGAGCTTGAGGTATCGATGGAGAACATCATGATTCACAGGGCGAATGAAGACATACGAGATGCTGGGGTTTCAGGAGGGTCCCAAAGTCAGTCACAGTTCTCAAGCTTGGTGTGGCTGTTCAGGGGTGAAATGTAGGATCTCAAGGACACGAAAAGCGAAAACAGTCCGAATAAATTCTGCTGGGATCGGTGTTTTCTTCACAAGCCATTTTTCTATCCATGTTGGACGTTGATTTGCGTTCATCTGTTTTGCCTTAATGTGGTGTGTTCCTAATTGATGGTTTTTCGGAACAAAACACATTGCCTTTCGTTAGGAACATAACAGGGATGGATGTTCATGTGTGGTAACAAATGTCGAAGGCTTTTCTTCCACGAAAATCGCAACTAGACTGAGATGACAGGCTGTTAACCTTCAATCAGACGCAGACCAAAATTTGTGTTTCCTTAGAGGAAACTACTCATAAGGTTACTGAAAACTCTTCGACAGCCCACGGTTGGCTTTGTCTTTCTTAGGACTTATCAAGTAGGCGCGGAACCCGAGTTTCCGTCAACCGCATGCTCTACTTGAACCCAAATTGGGCAGAATTCCACAAATACTCTCATCTGCACACCAGTTTGATGTTTTTACTGATCCGGGTAACTTTTCGCTTCTAACATGGTCAGATCTGCCGCTCTATACCTCAAAGGGAGATGAACGAGAAGCACGCTTTCTTCAAACTAAAACGCCGCAGAGCACCAGCACAGTGGCACGTGAATGACGACTGGTGGCGGTCAGCCAATTGATTATGTACCACGTGATCTTCCGCCTACCGGTGACGGATTAGGGTGATGAGCGGAGCCTGATGACGGCCTGGTGATATGGAGCATGATTTTTCGGACTTGTGTATGTGCGACATGATTTTCCGTTTATGTGCCATGTGATCTTCCGTTCACCGGTGGCGGATTACGGTGATGAAGGGAGCGTAATGAAGTAGAGCATATTTTATTCGAACTTGAGCGCTCAGCAGCATCAGCACGGTGTCACGTGAAGAACGGCTGGTAGCGGTTGACAAGTGGATTATGTACCACATGATCTTCCCCTTACCACTGTGATAATTTGGTCACGTTTCGGACGATGATCACGTTAATGGTGGTTATAAAACACGATAAATCATCGAATCACATTGCTCTTTAGGTTTTCTGGGGACCTGTCTTCAGTGAACCTGTAAACAACTATATTTGCAGGCGCCATGGAAGCTAAGGGGTAAGTACAAACGGGTTTTGAAGCTTCAAGATGTGTTTTCCAGAATGCTTGACATATACTGTTTTCTCCTGACTCTCATTGGGATGCTGGACATTGTTAGGTCGCTGCTTGGTCCTAGCATTATAAAGCGCTCAATCATTTATTCGAGTGCGCATAGCCATGCATCATGTACTGGGTCAAGGGGGACCAGTTGTCATGTTTACGACAAACTTATGGAGCATTTGAGGAACACAACATTCACTTATGTACATTTGAAGACGTATGACAAATTTGCTGACTTAAGACCGTGAACCGAATTTTTCCTAAGGTATACTCATGGGTCAACAAACAACTTTGACCTCTCTGTTAAGGACTCAGTCAGCAATACATACAAGGCCTGCTGGGCGTGACGAACAACCTCACAGACGGATTCGTTTGGGTGTTCGGAGGACAGATATCGGATGGCAAAGTGGGAATTCGCTCCGGTAGAGAGCATTCAGCAGTAAAATATGAGCAATCCAAACTGTCGTACCCTGAAAATAGGAGCAACCTTCGTTGGTGGTCTTTCACCTGATGTCCAACTACTGAGGCTTTCTTCCCATCTACTTCAATGAGTTCAATTGTACTCTCTCGTTTCGGAACTGATGGCCCACAGTAGTGGTGCCCAGCACAGAGAGGTCGAGCGAACTAGATTCGTACGGGTTCTCCGGTCTTTAAGTGGACGTTATGTACAAGCTTCTTTTCAGAAGGGTAGGCCCACTCGAAGGAAGGGTAGCCATCAATCTGGATTCTACTCCTTGGATCGTATGGTTGCCGTGATAGATTTACCTTATGTGAATACATGTGGTGAGTAATTGGGTGAACGTATAATGAGGGTTGTTCGATTGACTACTTCGGACTTGCAGATGCGGCCGAGTGTGGTAGAACGCAACAGAGACCGTCAGAGTCCCAACCTCATAGTTACCGTGTGCGCAAAACTGGGAAGCCTAGTGAGCATGATAACGCCAAGTCTGCGTTCAACTTGAAACAATACGTTGATCACGCTTAATTTCAACCCACAGACTGCGAACTATCCTGTGTGACAATAATCAACCGGTTATCCAGTGAGGATGAACTGGTCGCTAATCGGATGTATATATGTACCCCCGAAAAGTAGTTACTAGAAACCAATAATTATTGCTTACTTCCCCGATTGTATATATTTAACTTATACACAATGTATCTTCTTGTCTGGTCACTACCTGGCCGGCTATATACTCCAGATGATATCTTGGCATCAGCCGTTGAAAGCCGCACAATTTGTTCTATGCCTGACAATCTTCTATGCACCTAGGGGTGTCCACACCTTGGACATTGGGTCTTTTGTATGTCTGGGCTTCCCCGCGGCTCCTGTAATCCTGGGCTTCCTAACTGGCTTGGATGCACATGCTGTGTATTCCTCACCGTATATGTATAATCTGTGCTGCAGAGTTGTAAATTTAGTGGATGAACACCACTCCCCTTGCAGTGTAAAGACTGGCTCAGGGTTCACTTGGGTCAATATCTGGCATGGAAGTGGTTTTCCTCTGTGAATAAGTCTGATACTTGACCAGTGTTAAATTTTATGGACCTGAGTTTCTCAGGTTGTTGAGAGAAAAGAGCTTATGTACTTTTAAAAAGGGTTTGTGGGTGCTGTATGTTTTTACAAGCCAGCAAGAAGAGGAACAGGCAATCTCAAAGGACGTCGTCTGTTGGGTTGAGACTTCTGCATTTGAGAGGGAGACGAGGTACGCCGAGAAAATCCGGCCTGTTCAAACTTCCATCCATCAAGTAGGCGAACAATCACCGCTTGAAGCGAAGCAACATTATAAGTGTAGGAAGAACTGTTCTTGGAAAACTGCATTCACTAATGTTTAGAAATTTCCTATCAGTCTAGTTCATTAGCTTCGTTATCAACTGGGATCCAACGTTTCTGTGAAATGAATTTAGTAAATTGATGCTTACTATCCCTCAGTAAGGCAAGATTTCAATAGCCAAACGTCTTGCGATACATTTGTCATGACAGCCTAGTGGATCTCATGTAGCCGTCGGATTTGCTGACAACAGTCGGTCACAAACTGAACATTCTCAAAGAACAAGTAGGTAATCCGATGGATATTAACACTCAAGCAAACGTTACTTTACAAGTAGAGGGAAACGGCTTTCCGAAAACATCTGGGGCTAATTAATATTGAGTGACCCACAATATGTCTGTACTGAAGACCTTTTCCAGTTTACACAAATTTTCTTACAATGGGAATCGCGTTTCGACACAGTGGTGTCATCCAGAACGAACACCTTCAAGATATACCAGAATTTACTCTCCATTGAATACGCTTCTTTTTATGGGTCCACGTCGAAAGACACTAGATTTTCATAACGCCATAGGTGGACTACTCAGAAAAGTTACTGTCTTATATCTCAGTATAATATCCCAGGACGGGTATTCATTAGCGCAATATCATGTCCCACTTGGAATTCAAAGGTTTGACTCGAAAAATAGCTACTGAACAACCAGCAAACTGAGGATGTTGGTTCACATCTACGACAGTCGTTTCGTAATGCTTACCAATACAAATTCAGTTCTCAGGGATCGACTGGAGAAACTCCTTCCACAGAGGGCTTGCTGGTTATCGGCGCAGGTTTTGCGCGAACCGGAACAATGAGTCTGAAGATGGCACTGGAGATACTCTATGGCAAGCCCTGTTATCATATGGCTGAACTAATCGGAGGACACCCTGAACATATTCCTATTTGGACAAAAATTTTAAATTCAATCTTGGAAAACCCAGATGAAAAAATCGCACCTGAACTGTTCAGTCACATTTTCCAAGGGTATCGAACATGCACAGATCAACCGGGAAGCAGTGCCTACCGGCAACTCATGGAGACGTATCCCGAAGCCAAGGTAAGTTATGTGTCACCGTTGTGAGGTTTCCCAGCTTATGATTCAATTGAATATTAGGACAACCGTGAAAAATGCCGCACTTACACTGCCTGAGTTATAGTGTGACGGGGCTTACCCCTGTAGCCGATCACCATATTAACTGTTACCATAACCCGTGAAGAACTCTGCGGAAATTAAATTAAAATGTATAACATTGAAATAATGACTCAAACGTCCTGAAATTTGGGAAATGAAAGGGATTCGAACGTATAGACCGGATGTTGCGGAAAACCTGGGTGAGTTTTTCTATAAATTTCTATGGAATTAAAGCAGGTAACATCAAAGAAACACAATTTAGTTGGCTGTTGTATGGATTATCTCGTAAACCTTAAGGCACACCCTTTCACGGAGTATTCATTCACTTTTCAAATAAATGGACATGACGGATCCATATGGATTTACTGCCAAACGCGACTACAAGTTACGGCAGACAGCTCTTTAGGCTGATCCGGTCCACACTTTTCGGATAGTCCCAATGTATTGACACAGTCATTCCTTTGCGATGGCGACCGTTAATTTATTGCAGACCATATACCCTAGTTTCATTTCACTGGCCCTAATTTAATTTGAGGTCCGCTTAAGAAACCTAATAAGTCTGGTAAATCAACACAAATACCCTAGTGTTTCAGAACGTTGAAGGTTCCAGCTTCAGCAGCTGCTAACTTATCCAGGAAATCATCTGGTTACTGGTGAGTCGCCAGAATTTCCATTCACATCACTGTCGTTTGAACAGTACCCACCCTCTCCTGGCGCACCAAAGGGGGGAAGCACTGGACTAAAGTTTTGCTCTTATCAGAGCTCATCAGCACTACCGTGCAGAATTTTGAACTCCGGACACCGGACATGCGAGGCGAGAGTGTTACACCACTCCACCGCCGCATGGTAGATGCACGTGAATTATCACGCCTGAGTATTATGAATGTTTTAATTGAATATCCATCGACCACCACCCACGGTCTAGTGTTCGGATTTAATCGGATGTTTTTGCTGCAGGGCTCATTGCTTAGGTCAGAAAAAACATCCAGCTTCCCCTCCTATCAGCAGGCAATTTGTTCCATAAATAAAGAATACGGTCTTTTTTCGCCATTTTTGACCCAGAACACTAGCTTGTAATGCCTTTTACTTTCATACGGATCCATTCCAGCTGGGGCATTCAGTTGTATTGAATGCTTTTGAAATTCTAGCTTGTCGGGCACCACTGAGGATAGCCATTTAAGTCCTTGTTTTAGGATTGATGATTTGAGTATTCTGCGCCTGTAGTGGCTGAAGAGTTTGTCAAGGTTTGACTGCTACGAGACACACTTATTTGTGTGCATTCCTTTGGACTCTAAACCTTGTGACAGGCGTATGTACATGTAATCTAAGTAATTCCGGTGCGAATACGACATAGGCGAACTGCAAGTCACACATAATTTGCGGATAGCAAAACATGTGCACTGCCCAATAGCAGCAGACGGCAGCGTCCATGCATGCATCAAGAGCTGCTGTGAGTCAGTAGTTGACGTGGTGTTGGACAAAATCGGCTGCAGCTTAGTTCGTGTAATCGAGTTTGCTGATGAGCTACTGGTGAGTGGACTGGTTACAGCAGGGACCGCCACCACCATTTCTGGTCTCACTCTTAGGTTCGATTAACCCCATCTCTCACCAGTATGATCATCATCGTCACTGTCACCGTCACCATCATCTTCATCACCATGGTCATCATCATTGTCAGCAGTGCCCCGCACTGAAAGATGGTGCTTCACCGCCTGTTTAACCAAATGAACCACTTCATCCTGTTGTGTTCAAGAGTCGGTTATCTCCCCCCAGTTGTAGGGAAGCGGCTGCGCTCAATTTGGTAGGGGCAAAACTGTCACTTTGTTTCATTTATGAAGTGAGGTGAGACAAATTGGGCTATGTGGTGTTTATTGGTCAGCTTACTTTTCTACGTATTGCGACGTGATATCATACGTTTAGGTTGCCTATGTACATTGGAAAATAAGCGAGCTGTCCCGAAAGGACTTGGTCTTCGTAGTTTAGCCTCCATCATATGGACTTGTACAACATGCAGATTTGGCCTTGTTAGTCTTAAGCGTGGCCACAGACCAACCTGCTAAACGTAGTGACTGGATCCATTTCATACTCAGCACCTATCCGACATTGTAATCCCAAGAACCACAAAATCGATAACCCCATTGTTAATGGAATACTGCCAGGTTGTCCATTACCATATTGGTGTTTCTTGGGTACATTCGCTTGCCCCATACTGGGATATGTACACTAAAACTTAGAGGATTTGACGAATGACACTGATACCTCGACAGTAAACAAGCTCTTGGTGCCAATGCTCATCGTTACGTCATCGTGTTTACTCGTGCTGACTGTTTTCAGTAACATCTGCATGTTCGCCAGCCCAGGTCTACATCGGCGTCGAGAGTTTGCGTTTAGCTACACATAGACCGTCTATGGCCCCTCAACTCTACGCAGGTGTCCAATGTTTCGATGAGTGGCAACCAGTCAATCAGACTTAATTTATATATATATGATGCCAGAATGACAACTTCACTAACACTATTATGTTATTAATCCGAAAATATATAGTACCAATCTGGAACTGGTTGTGGGGATCTCTATGAAAAGTTGACTGATGCGGATGCGGATTCTCCTGGATGCATTTTAACGTCTAACTCGTGATATCGTGCCCGACCAAGACAACATCAGATCAATGTGGTGTAAGAAGCGCCAAATGAACTGGAATACGTGAACAAGTACGAGGCTGAGGAAAAAGAACGTGAACAAAATATAGATCCTAGTTGGTTGTACCGTTGAACGACTCACGTAGATGTATTAACAAAAACGACTAACGGTATCAGTTCGTCTTATCCGACTCTGGCATAGCCAAGTGCCAAGTCCAGTCCAGGATTGCTTCGCGTTTCTTTGTGTGATATCCTCGTGGGTTTTCGAGATCCACGTCGATCTAGCATGAATACGACCCATCTAACTTTTGATACTTTGCTCGGTGAATACCCCTCATGTTATGGCATTGAACGATGGCTCGAAAGCGTCCAGAGGAAACTGACAGTCTCTGCTGTTCATTGTGTAACATCGTATTAATGGCATGTTCAAAGGGACAGTTCAAGTGACAAAACTTTGCGCAATTAAACCAAGGCGCATATGTCCTGATGAGAGAATGAAACAGTCACTCAGTATAATCAGAATGCACTCTTAGGAAAAGCGATGCCATTCATTGCTGTAACAGGATTGTACAAAACGCACTTTCGTACCTCCTAAGGGCAGACGAATTAGGGCGGACTCTACCAATCGGCTTTTAGGAGGCACACCACTATCCAGCAAAACGACCGCGCAACCTCTTGGGGCTCGTTCTTTGGCGGTGTTTCACGATGTTAGATGACGGAACCACAATCTTACTTTTAAGGTAAGAAGGGTAGAAAGTCGCTTTCCATATACGATATTATGAGCAACTCTGTCTAGTACAGCTACTCGGAAACTATTAGAGCAGCAGTCAACCCACAAATTCACCATACAGAAGTGCTGCGGCTCGTTTTAGGAGTGCTGAAATTCGAGATATATTGGATAACCTTTAAAAACACAGACGTCAAGTTTACACCAATGAGACTGATGCAGAGGATTACATAGTTTTGTGTAGCATCATCTCATCCCTTTTAGAAGGTGGTTTTTACGCCCACTTCTGTGGTATGTTTTCACGTCTTCAATCTATATAACGCTGTGGATCATATTCGTACTACTCGTTCTCGTCTGGTTTGTGTATAACGAATGTGTGAAACAGCCAGATTGAATGTCTGTGCTCAGTCACTGCAGGCAACTGTCGCGTTAATGTTTAATTAGTTTTCACTTGATCCGTTATCCAAGAGGCGGCTGTCTCACAACTTTAGGCGGCACCTCTCTACAGGAAACCGTAGAATTCATTTTACATTGACCTTGAAATAAAAGCAACCTAAATGAAAAACGCCTACTCATGTTTCGCACAGAGAATGTCTGTTCCAGGTTCCAAGGTCAGTGGTAAAACAGGTTATCCTAGCTGATATATTCGTTGAACTGTAGAAAACATACGTATATCACCAGTGTCCACAGAATCAATGAAAGAAACAATGGAGCTGTTCCAACCACTGAAGACTGCCGATCGAAACACCAGGCTGACAGTTGAGTAGGGAGTTAATTACACGGCTGCCTTTCCTGATATTCAAATGAACCACAGAAACCCGCGGAAACACATTAGAACTGGTCAACACCTCCATTTATTCAGTTTTTTGTATAGAGGTGGCTTAGTTAGGAACTCATAGGATAGAGTGATAAGAATTTGCATGGAAAACGTCACTTACCCCGAACCTTAATATCTGGAGGGAATAGTTCACTCAACTTAATGTCAACCAGAATTTGCAAGGAAATAATGCATGTTTTCACTGCAGAAAATGCGAACCCGTTAGTTCCAAAATGCAGAAATCCTTCTGAATTCAAAATTCAGAGGAAATGATATTGGAGAACTGCCGGAGGGGCGTTTATCCTCAGCTGTTAAACGAACTTATCACGCTGCAAAACCTGTAGACGTGTACGCCTGCAACTGAGCCTCGACCCGTGTAGTAAAATTCCCACGATCTTAGTACGCCATACCCAATCTCGTTTATCGTTTTACTTTTAGGTGCGCGGCCACCCATCTTGGAAAAACGGGGGGGGGGCAACTTCGACTTAGACAGGCGGAACACTTGCCAAGTTGCCTAGAGCGGCGTATAAATACAAATTCAAATCCTCAGGCAGGTATTCAGTCGACACCAGCTTCACCGATATTTTACTTGAAACTGGGCATTGTGTTAATCCGATAGCTGCGTTCCACATCACGTACAGGACTACAAACGGCAAGGCACTACAGTTTTCTGTGCAAACAGAAAGCATTCGTTATACCTTCAGCACTGTCTTAGAGACTGGCTTGCTTTTGGCATTCCGATGGTAAAGACCCTTGTTCTATTTTACTTCTTTCTTTTCTGATATTATTTTGCTGTGTACACCCGGAGTGATGCAGTGGAATGCACCCGGTGTATCGTACAGCATCTCATTTTCCCGCGCTGTTCTCAAGTTTATAACGGGAAGATCATGTTTCAAGTTTGAAGTGATCGTCATTCTCTACCTTACGGCTACCCTTGGACACTCGAAATTCAGTAAAGTGCACCAAACTGTCTCAAGGTAATCTAACGTCAAATTTATTCTAATAACAGTGTTTCATTGAAAAGCCGATCGCACTGTCATACTGTGGTCTCAAACTTTTCTCAGCCATGTAGCCTAGCTAAGGAATTTCAGTAAGCTGATAAATGTTCGGCAGAACATAAGCAGAGGTTGACTACTGACCAACCGGCTACCAAAACTACAGCTCTACCTGAAGCAAATGTCTTTTTTTTTTGGGGGGGGGGGGGCATACAGTTAGCTAGCTCTGACTATGTGTATATATCCCAGAAGGCGAGTGTGTTCACATGCAAATGGCGAGTACATCAAATTGACCTGCGTTTCCGCACTCAAGATTGCTCAGTGAAGATTCTTTTGTTTGGAGTGTAACGGATCAAAAGTCACTTTATATCTGGCGTTTCAAACATTTCAGTAACAGTCAGTCGCCTGTAGCGATCTTACACATTTTAAAAGAACCTCGTTGATCTTTCTGGCATACTCATCCTTGGTGATGTTAAACCTCTGAGTTAACTGAATGATGCTTCCTTGTTTTCGTAATTAATCTGATTTCGGTCTAAACAAAAAATAAACCGCTTAGAATGTCGACTTAAAATGCACGGCACATTTCTCTCGTCACAACACAGGTTGTACTGACAATCCGAAGTCCTGAATCCTGGCTTCAAAGTGTTCGCGAAACAGTTTTCCCCCTCAAACCACTTTTTGGCAACGGTTTCTTCGATCGACTAGCCCAACGCCTGACCGTTGGTCAGGGTTTCAACAAAATGGCTGATTTGTCGTTCCGCCTTAAACTTGGTGCTACTGTGGACCGGACAAATGACGAACAAGTGCTTCGAGGGTTTGTGGAACACAACGAAGAAGTGAAACGGGTGGTTCAAAAGGGTCGGCTTTTGGTGTTTGATGTCAAAGAGGGCTGGGGACCTCTCTGTCGGTTCCTCAACCTCCCCATTCCACAACAGCCATTTCCTCAAGTGAATGAGAGAAAGGCAATGATTGCCAGATTGCGAAAGGTTAAAGTCGTACAGGCTGTACTGAAATACACAACCTATGTGCTTGGAGGTCTCCTGATTGCTTCTTTATTTCAGTTTCTTTGTTCACACAAAGTTTTCTGAGTGATTTCGATCTAGCTTCTATGTTGGACGTATACAAACAGTCCTTTTGAATCACTTTACTACCGTTGAACTTTGAATTTTGACTACACTTTTCCAGAATAATTCATTCCACTCCATCATCTCGATCTGGCAGAGTTATTGTAGAGTTAGGCAATACCCTCCAAATGATTCTTCGTTTATTCTCCAAAATATTCTTCTTCTGACGCTTTGTAGTGTTGCGCACGATGAACCATAGTGGTTTTTGAGTTGTCAACTACCGTAGTCATGTAGGGTTTTCTGAACAGCTAACAGATTCACTACATGAAGAAACTTCAAAGGTGCTAAACAGTTCAGTTATTGAACCCGCTGTTCAAACTATCCAACAAACGGACCGCCCCAGTGCGTTTACATCTTTACACTTGATGACCGAATGGTATCCAGAAGATCTTTGCAATGGAAGTTTTTCTACAATCTTGGCCATTTCAACGGCAGTTTTAGAACAATGTATAGACACTCCTACTGCTTAGGCCCTGTACTTAGCGACTTTACTTTGCAGCCAATTCTCCCTGGAGAAGGCTTATTCGTCTCCAGGAGTATCCCGGATCGCTACTGCCGCTTAAGCACGATCAATAGTGAGGTGCGGGAGCAACGTTGTTCAACTTCTGTCCCACTGTGTTTGACCCTGCAGACCATGTAGTTCAACATCGGGTTTAACTGTTGCGAGCCAAATTATTAATCGTCCTGCACTGCGGCACCACAATTCTGGGTAGGACACTGGCAACATGAAGAGTTTAGACGCTCTGTCGGTCCGACGTAGTTACAGTATTCTAATTAAGCACCAGTGGTTAAAAAACTCTGACTCCGGGAAGACCGGAAGACACCGATGTGGATGGTCTTGGTTTACGCAATGAGCTTCATTCAAAGGTTAGTTTCCGCACGCTTTAATAAAGCACAGAAATTTCTCTGATTCGGTTTCATGTGAGACTTCTGTGAGGTGGCGCAATACCAATAGTGCACAAATATTGGCCGGAATGCATATCAGGCTGATAACCTGGTGGTTCTCATGAGCCTTTCCGTCTCCTTTTTTGGAGCTTCAGGGGCAACTACTTCACCAAAAACACTCCGGCTCTTCATACGTAGTAGAAAAGCTTGTAAGGAGGTTCCAGCAGAGTTATGCAGATTTCCACCGGGATACTGTCTTCACCTGAATACTTCTTATTATTTAGTAGCTTGTCTATATTGGTAATTTCGCATTGGCTCGGGGCGTCGCAATTGACGGTGTACGATCTAGAGGTTGTGGTGTCTGGTGAGTAGTTGGTGACTAGATTGGCGATTAAGTAGTGGGCTAAATTGTTTAGTCCACCATCCCAGATTTCTCAGTTCAATGACTGTTGGTCTTCAGCGTCTCGAAGTTTATTTTTCTGACCTTGTCGTGGGCCTGACGGCTCAGCTGGAAAGAATGCAAATAGTTACTGGAAACTGAAACTCTCTCCATGGTAGAAGCCATTTCTGACCAGTAATCCGCCCGATCTTTCCTAGCTGAACGGGTGGTCTGGTGACACAGGCTGCGGAATCAGAAGCTTACACTGTGTCTGGTTGGACAGCCTGCTGAGAGAGATGGTTTTCGAAGATCCAGTATTTTTGGTACCAAGGTTTAAATACAAGAATGGATGCGGTAGTCTATTGTGTGGGCATCATTGGACGGAGCCAGTCATCTGACGGAAAAGGGTTGAAACAATGGGAAGTAGCGACTTAATGGCATCCGGGACCTAAATGGTCTTCGGGGCGGCTAAAGCTGAGCCGCTTTGTAGGTCGCAGTTTGTGCCGGGTGGTAAGATGAGGCTTGAACCTTGCACATACAAAGATATAGTCTACAGTACACTTATTCCCGGTTTGTGCTCCACGGTAAAACCTACATTCTTCAACAGACTATCCCAATCGGGCTGGCCCCAGGATGTGGTTTATTTGGGAACAGGCTCGAAAGTCATTAGAATACCCAGTGATTTGATGCCTCCTCGGATTCCGGAAACATGTGCTGCGTATCGTGAGTGGATTTAAGATAGCGAAATTGATCAGTCGCCGTTTGCACAACGTTCTTTTATGCGGAACCCCGAAAGACTGTGAAATATGTCATCGGTTGGAGCCCCAGTTTTCGCCTTCTACCCGCCAGTAACCATCATTATGTCGTAGTTGGCTGTTTGCTTGAGCACTCATCGTGGGAGGCAGAAGATTTTCATCCACAATAGAATGGAGGTAGTTATTTCGTGCATTGCAAAGCGAAACCAGGAACCCGTGTCTCTAAAAAGAACGTAATGTCGATTTGGTGTTCAAAAAGATATGTACGGTGAAACTTTTGCTTTTCGCGTCAGTCGGAATGCGGACATTTCAGTAGCCTATATACAATGCGCTCCTGACTTTGATGGAGAGAGCTCCATCCAGTTGGGCCAGCATCTGGGCGTTGCTTATCGGGGAAGCCGTAGAATGAACGAAAATTTGTATGCGAGCAAAGTCACCACCTCCACACGGCTTTTGCTCAATTTCCAGTCTTTGCACAACCATGTGCGGACCGCAAGGCACCAGAAAGATGTGGGGATTAGAACTGTCAGAGAGGCCCCTGGAGCATGGATCGATCGTATCAGCTCACTAATTCAGATCTGGTATTAGTTTGAGCTCGCTTCCCTAGCCTTTGCACATCCAAGAGCCACCCGCAGTGCAGCAGGGTTTCATAGTTATCGGTGACACTCAAACGGTTCTTATGCTAGTTTAGTGGTACTTAGCACTGACCAGGTGTCCGCGTTCCTGTGGCATGGTAAACCCCTTTATGGAATGGTATAGCATAGCGTGTCCTGGGTCATCCTTGGAGCCATGTATAATCTACCATTTTGTAGAAGACCCGGCTGCCAGTCGAGAATCTACCATGCCCTGTTGACACAGTTGCTAGAACTCTGATAGCGTCGCTGCACAATGAGGCAGAGATGTACTTTCTGACAGCCTTGGCCCTGTGAAAATTATCAAGGCAAACTGCTTGGTAACTGAGCCTCAAGCAAGTCATAGTTCTGACCGGGATCCCATGCTTAGATCATTTTGTTTGGTTCGTTTCACAAAGGAAGCGCCCCGCTTTTTTTAGGGTTGCGGAACGTACTTCTCAGTGGGAGCCAAAAACATGAAACAGTTTCATTTTTCATTTTTTACGGTTTTTTAAATACTGCAGTTTATTTTCTTAGGGGAACACACTACACATAACATAACACAAGAGATTCAGTTGAAGGTTAGTTGAGTCCCTAGGTAACACCAACTGTATTTGCAAACGAGCGTATTTCGCTACCTGCATGAAATTTGGTGTGGAAAATAAGGCTGGCGGCAACTTGAAAACTACGCCTACCTGATGGTCTTTAAATAAAATCAAATTGGTGTTCGCCTGTTAGTAAATTTTCGACAACCGTATGAGTAGTGGGTGCCGTAAATCGAATTATATTTTGTAAGATTTGTATTCGTTGCTACTTCTGAATTTTCAGTGCTGTGCGCTTTCCAAAAATATTACACCCGGAATTTCGTAATAGGTTTAGCTTGAAATATCATCTTTTTTTCAACAGTAAAGTCGACAAGGTTTACCTCAGAATATACAAAATCGATGAACTGCCACCGTAACACATTGAACCGGCAAATGCGTCCCGTTTAAGTCGGTAAACGTGCGTCCTTCAAAGGAGTCTATCGTAAATATGCACGCATCGAATATTCCGTTGTTACTATGTGAGACACTAGTACAAATCCTCCATCTCAGGAAAAAATTCACTGCACATTTATCGTGATTAGGCAATGTCCCACCAAAAGTGTAATTACTCAAGATTTGGGGATAACTCATGTTTTCAGAAACAATGTTACTGAGGGTTTTTTTTCGAAGAGTTTTCAGCAACCCTATGACTAGTGTATTACCTCTATACAATGTATCGCGATATCTTGAATATCTCGAATAACTGAAACATGAAGCGGCCTGGTGCAGCACATTCAGTTGCTCAAGAACAACATGAACGAGAGATTCAGCTGGGTTCCACATGGGTCTCCCGTCAAAACCAAGTTGATATGCAAATAAGTGCATTTGGTTAAACCAGGTAACTTAACAACAGAAGTGCAATGACACAGAATGCTTATATGAATTAAGGTTTTGTTCCTAGGCGCCGTTTGGCATCCACCCAAAGAAACGTTGCTTATTAAGGTGATTCCAAAGAGTCAGAACGTCAGGTAAGTTGATGTCAAATAAGAGAATTCAATCATGACAGTTATCCTCACTTTCTGCAGTACATTTTCCAGTTACATTTTCCGTTACAGCAGAGGACACACAATATAGCCACGCGATCACTTTTTCGCTTGTCCACACCATGGGCACTTTATGCAAATTCCAGTGATAATTGTTATGCAGCAAGGGAAAATGAACTGATAATTGAGAAAAAATATTCAAATGGAGATTCAATAACTAGGTCCACCTAATGGACCCCAACAGGAGCAAAACCGGTCGCAGGTTACCCATAGTTTTATTCAACAGTTTAAGCAGTGTTAGAAACAACCAGCTGGATGTGATGGACAAGTCAGTCAATAGCAGACCAACAGAAATTGATGACGTAATTGCCAACCCAGTTTGACCAGTGTTATGTGTGAATATTGAAGTGAATTTACCAACTGAACAAGTACTCACCTGTTTCGTTGCGTGGTTCTCAGTTGGGGAAGAACTATGCCCACAACAACCTGAATTGTTTAATTGTGGCTGAAGGGCAAAGCACACAAAAAAACGAAGAATTGACGTCAAACGCAAACATTGATCTGGCATGAGTGCACCAAAATCCACCATAAAAGTGAGTTTTGCCCTAACCCTCAAGGCAAAACCAGCAGTCATCACCAAAATGGATGCAGTATTCCCTGATGGTCCATCTAATAACAGTTTGGTCAGCCCTGTTTCACCCTCAAATACCATAGTATCATCACAAATTACCGTCAGATCGACGCAAATCGTACTTTTAACAGAAGGTTTGAGCTGATAACACAATGCGATTTAAGCAGGGTTGTCTCGTGAATGCATTTTGCAAAAATTTAGTTCTTATTCAGCAGGAAAATCGTAACAAAGTACGATCAAAAACATTTAATGCGAACTAACGCCATTACCGATTAGCTGCGAAATAGGTATTTGCGGCCGGAATACAGTTTGTACTTTACAGACGCACGGGGTTTAACAACATATCTTAGTAATTAAGCTAGGAAGGCTTTTTCATTTAATACGAGCTCAAAACTACGCACTGTATCTTCAGTGACACCACACACAAACAGATGAAAATAGTCTTACTATTTCACCACCATACATAGTCCGAAAGATCAGAGTTTGGTATAGGGACATCGTTCGAGATTTTGGGCTATTTTAAGGGCGCCGCATCACAACAAAGTTTAAAATGGTTTTGAAAATCCTTGCAAACTTTGCTTCACTACTAAGATGACGGATTTAGTTTTTATTAAGACGGGACATTAGAAGATTTCCCTTTGGTTGCCCTTAACCAAGGGTAGTGAAGTAGCGCACTGCTGGCGGCAAACAGTCCCACCTAATGACACCAAGGTTTACAGCTGCGTGAATCAAACGATGCCAATTTTCTGTCTGAGTTGTGGGTCACTATAAAACTATGAAGGCACAATATGCATGTAACTATCCTGTGGGTGTGGCGCACTTGTTTGAAAATAGAACGAGGCTTAACACTACGAACAGGTGTTCGTGACGTGAGTAAGTGACTACTCAGTAAGAAGCCACTTAGTTACCTTGTGGATTCACATAGCTAGTTTATCACAAAACATGACTTCTGTCGTTATCCTTTATTGTTAGGTAGTGCATCAGATCTGGCGTAAATAAAATTGGTTATCGTGCAACTGAACCGTTTTGACTAAACAAAAATATCTGTTTCCACATGCACCAACAATGAGATAAAACGAGTAATCAACAGTTGGCTGAATGGCGGGTGCTGCAAGAAGAATATCAATAACCTTCTGAATACTCGAAGTAAACTTAGGGAAAAAATTAGCCACAATATGTACTGTAAGCTTAACTCTGTTAGCCATAAACCGAGCGCAGTAGGTAGGTTTATTATCATAAGCACCAAAGTAAGTTAAACAACAAATATGCTCATTTTGCGAAGTAAGCTGATTAAAACTCGAGTGCTTGTTAGGTACCAGGAGAGGACAACCAGGCGCACAATAATTTAAGGGCAATTTTTTGTGCTTCCAGTTGCCGTGGGTGAAAAATTTATAATTACTAACGGGAATTTTCATAACTTGGATCATTGCTCCGTCGAATCCAAAGGGTTACCAGCTGCACCCCGCTCCGCCTGGACATCCAATGATCAACGAGATGCCTCGGAACTGAATGCCACAGTCCCAGTGTAGCCCAGCCAGAGGTGGCTAATTTTTGCAAAGCTGTTACGACTGGACATTTTGGTACACGCGAACTAAATGCATTGGTTAGTGAATAAAGGCTCCTGAAAATCAACAAAAGTGAGAGAGTTGAATGTTTGGACTCTATCTAAAAACTCGTCGTCAAAACTGTCTTGTTTGGATGCAAAGCTGATTCGATATCTTTTACTGCAAGAATTCCGGTTCTTGTTCCTTGAATCAACGTCCACTTGCCCATTGTTCTCGTCCGCTTATTTTCGTAAAGACCGGCGTGAACTAAAATCATCACACACAGATGACAATTTTACTAACAGAATTTTCCTCAGATTAATCCGCGTGATGCGACAGAAAGAGAACGGCAATATCGTTTCAAAAAACTCAAACTGTTTTCTCGAGTCTGTATGCACTTTAACCGTGATAATATGTGAGTGTATCCTTGCAGTTGTGATGTTTCAATAACTACAACGACAACCGGAAGCTCGCTTTTGCACAGTGGGTTTCATACCTGACGATATCACTGCGCACCTAACTTAATTTGGATGCAATAGGACTTCCCACAGCAGCCAAGCCCACATTGCCAGCAGTAGATCAGGTCTTAGGGCATTCCGTTGCAATACAACGTAGGTAATTTGGGGGTTATTGGGTTGTATGCTTACCTTCAGATGAGGTCCTTCCATTTTGAGAGCAGCATCATTGCACCCCTCTTACCAAATCCACAACGTGGGACATGTGCTATGGTCTGCCACGTAGACCAGTGGCCCAGAACTATAGGCGTCTGTTGCAGTTCCTTCTGCGTCGATACCATCCAAAGACCCAAAGATTCTACTTTTTAACACCAGAACTTCCAACTTCGCAAGCGACTGAAAGTCCGCTTCAGATTGCACAAAGGTCTACCAAAAGCCTAGTTAACAGCCGACGCGCTCAATTAATTGACATTGGTGAATATTGTGCTTCACATTGACATCAAGACGCCTTGGCCACAAAAAACTGGATCTGGTGAATTCTTGCAACTACTTCGGAATTACGAGAAACGAAGCCATTTGTGGCAGGCGCACTTTTGGGTTCATTCAGCCTTCGGATCACATGGCATGCAAGTATTTTGCTCTTTCATTGAAGAGAGGATCTGCCCACATTTCGCAGATGTATTCTTGATAAATAGAACATGTAACTGACCAGTAGTTTTTAGCCGTGTATTTGTACGTCAGTTGCTAATTTGATTTTCCTCATATATCGCTTCTTTTCTTGAAGATGTAGATAGTATTCAAGTCCATGGGTACGCAGCAACTTAAAATACCTGCTAAGGATGGGATGTAGATGAAACAATAGTTTCATGGCGAAACTTTGATAACTATAGTGCTCTGGAACTCGCGCAAACCAATAGATTTGGCACGCCACCCAACAGTACCGCATGCATTTTAACAGTCTTGAAGAAATTTGGTGCCCTCTACATGAAGATGAAATTAAGAGTTAATCCGCCTCCATAAAACTACTCACCTCTGTCCGGATTTCTTGCGTAGCTGAACTCCAGGGACGGCACTTTGGACGCTAAACCGCAACACTAGAAAATCCGGGAAGGGCGCTTTTTGTAAGGTTTCTTTAGTAAGCGCAATCAGACAGTCCTCCTGTGATGAACATAATTGATGCTCTATTCCTTCATTGCTCTATTCATCATTCTCTTGTTTTAATATTCCAAGTGCTGTATACATACATCAATTCGAATACATACGTGCTACTTGTTACGCTGTGCCGAATTCTGCATTACTTGTTTGTCTGGTCATACCGATAAACGTGCTCAAGTAAATTATCACACCACCTCACTGTTGATTATTTTCTTCTATCCTTATTTTGTACAACGGCATTCCCCGTTTTTGTTATTTCGGTTTTGCGCCTATGCCAACATTCTTGTCTTTGACCTGAACGTAAACCGTTCTTTGACCTTGTCATCGCACGTGTTGTCTAGGCCGACACGTGGTTTCGCTATCTTGTAAACACGTGGCTTTGAGTCGGTGTGGACTTTGGGATCCGTTAGGAATTAGCAGTTCCTAAACCGGTATATGGAAGCCGGCGTAGTCCTACGATTTGAGGTTTGTACAGTTTTATTATTTTATTATTGTATTTATAGTACCGCATTTGTTGATAAACTTCTATCTGAGCGATTTGGCTTTTGGGGTTTTGCGCGTAACTCGGCGTGGTCCAACAGATTGCTGGAAACAATCTATAGTACTCAAATTGAGAAATCAATCTCAAGTATCCCTTGGATCTCGGACATTCACCCAAATGGGAATTTTGGAACTTTGGAACCAGTTTGACCAGAACACGAAGCGGCAAGTTACTCGAAACCTTGTCGAATCCAGAACTTGCTAATTTTATGAACGATAATTCCGATAACATTGTCGACCTTGACATTTGCATTTCGCAGCCTCATTTATTATGTGGACATTCTCCCCCTAAGCCAAGCGTAGCTGGTGATGTAAGGTCCAGCAGGCACACGGGTAGATATTATATCAAAATTAAGTTAAAAAATGATATATTGGAGGAAGAGATCGCGATAGAGATGAAAGAACTGGAGATTAGAAAGCAGAAGTTAGCTTCCCGGAAGCGGATGCTGTTGTCTTATGAGTCCTCTGATGATGAAGGCTTGATATCCGACGATTGTGAGCGTGGGTTTCGATCCAGTGAACAGATATTTGTTGCAAAGTTTGACCCAGAGGAAATAGGATGCACACAGTCATCTACCAGTCGGCCCAGGAAAGGCGACGCCGCCGGGCCTCGAACCGCGGCGCACGAAATGAACGGCATACGTGGTGACGACCATGTCACAGCGACAGGGTACAGCCTAATGAAAATAGAGATAAATGAGTTCAGCGGGTATCCGATAGAATTTTGGAAGTTTATGAAAGCGTTCCAAATGAGCGTATCTGATCGGCTCCTTGATGATAGCAATAAATTGATGTACCTTCTCCATTAGTGCTGTGGGGAAGCAAAAGGGGCCATTGAAAACTGCGTGATCCTTCCTGGAAAGGCAGGCTATCAAAAGGCCATGGATATCCGCAGGACGCAGTTCGGCAGGCCACACGATATTGCACAGTCGTTCATGAAAGAACTACTGGCTGGAGGGCCATTGCTCCTGGAGACATCGATGCCTTACGAAGGCTGATCGGGAAAATGGTGAACTGTGATCTGGCGTTCAGACAGATGCATTACATGGCGGACTTAAACCGCTCAACAAATCTAAGGCGCATAGCAGAACGTCTACCTCGGCATTCGCAACAAAGGTGGGCTGAGGTGGCAGATGACATATTGCGTTCGGGATCAGAGCCAGAATTTGAGCATCTAGTATTTTTTCTGAACAGAAGTGTATCAGTTGCTTCAAATTGCTGCGGTGTTACTGCCAGCCCAAGAAGACATTTTAATCAGGTAGACAAAGTAGGCTTAGTACGCCCATCTTGAAAAGCCCACATCAGCGTCGTAGCTATGAAAGCGAGTATAGCTTGTCCTCACTGTTCCCAGACTCATAGCCTTTCAGACTGTGAAGTGTTTGGCACCCTACCTCAAGTCAAGAAGCTGAGTAGAATGAAGGGCCTTAAGTTATGCTTCCATTGCCTAGAGCCTAACCACAGAGCATTTGATTGTCGCGTCCGTACATGTTGCGACGTCTCCAATTGCAACCAGCGACATCACCGTCTGCTTCACGATACACAGCGGATGGTGAAGAAGGCTACGAAAGGCGCCAACGTCAACTCAACGGTAGTTGGGGGACCCCGGAGATACCTTGGGTTTGTAGCAGTTCGGCTGATTGGGCCAAAGGGGACTGTAGTAACTCGTGCTCTGTTGGATAACGGTTCTGATACCACCCTACTAACGGCCGACGTGGCAAAGCAACTCGGGAAAGAAGGAGAAGCGACGCGCGTAGAAGTATCATTGGTAAATGGCCCCGACATCAAGGATACCATGACAGTCAGCTTTGCCATACAGTCTTTGCATGACGGGTGTGTTGTGGACGTCGACTGTGCCTACACTATTGGGTCACTTCCCATCGCCAAGGCTTTGATTCCGGATGATCTGTTGCTGAGCAAATAGACGCACCTTGCGGATGTTCAGCCCGCACAAATTTTTGGAAATGACGTCTCAATTTTGATAGGAACAAATGTCTTAGAGGCCTACTGGGTTATCGAGCAGAGTCTGAGATCTGTGGAACATCCCTACGCATATCTAACGGCCTTGAGATGGGCAATTTTCGGGCCAGCCCTGCCTGCGGGAACCGCAGGCGCCTATCATCTTAACGCGCCCCGTTTGATCCACTTCTTCCCCGTCATGCGCTGCTTTTGCTTTGCGTAGGGGTGCTGACGACAACAGAGGTGTTTCAGAGGAATGGATAGTTTCTGCAGTAAAGGAAAACCTTTACTTAGATGATTGTCTTGTATCAGTAAAACATGTCGATATAGCCAAGGAACCAGTTTGTGAACTCGGTTCGCCGTTGAGCCTGGGCGGACCTCGTTTGCATAAGTGGGTAAGCAACAGACCGAAAGTCTTGAATGTCATCCCTATTAGCGAGCAAGCATTCGAGCCAGCTGACCTCGACACTTCAGATTCGAGTTTGTACAAGACATTGGGTCTGTGCTGGTTCGTCAAAAGTGAATGCTTCCGACACAAGGTCGATTTGCCAGCAAGCATAGCGACTAAAATTGGCATACTTTCTTGCATCGCTTCACTTTATGACCTCGGATACGTGGCCCCGCTCCTACTTCGACAGAAACGACTAATTTGTGCGGGGGAAATCCGGCTGGAACGAACGGATCGATACAGCCATGGAAGGTTCGTGGGACTTTTTGCAGTGCGATATACAAAGAGTTGAGGCGTTGAAAATGCCTCGATGCATGACGCCTATTGAGTTTGATGTACATCACACTGAACTGCACGTTTTCTCTGATGCCAAGGAGTCAACTGCACGTAACTACACAGGACCTCACAAACCTATGTTGACACCAAATCTACCTCGGATTCTCCCACAGTTGAAGACGATAGTTTTGAGCATTCATGCCCTGTGGAACAGCTGGAACATATGGCGGTGACGAAGGTATATGCTAAGAGTAATAAGAATCATTTACTACCCGGTGAGGAAGCACTGTCTTTTGATGATAAGACTGTAGAGTTTCGATTGGATGAGTCATCTGATGACCTCGCTCTTCTAACCCCACAGACTAGCGAAGCACCCGTTATAATGGGCGCTCCCAAATTTGTAGCCATGGGAGTGTTACTTTCAACGTTTCCTCGAGGTTGCCAACCGGCTTCATACATTCCTCTGGACAAAGGGCGTCGGAATCAGTGATTTAACGCCGCCTTCCTGGGGCTCTCCTCAAAGTCAAATTCAGCTATTGCATCTGCTGCGTTACAAAATGAAAATAACGGCAACGAGCCAGAGTGTGACGACCAAGTACCATGGAAAGCTGAGGGTGCTGTAAAGAAGGAGGAATCCGCCAGTAAATATACTGAAGGTGAAAATGAGGTATATAAGAACGTTGGGTCAGAAGAGAGGATAGAGGATGCCAGCGAGGAGGAGATACTGGTGGGGGTTCGCAAAAAAGATGTAACTCCATTCCATGTAAAAACCAGCTTGGAAGTCAGGACAGAAGAGATTTTGGCTCAAGCTGGAAGGAGGCACGGAACTTTTCTCCTTAAGGGGACAGAGGCTCCAGTGGCAGAGGTCGTGGTTGCCCCAATCGTGGAGGTCAAGATAGCAGTTTAGGGCATCATAGTGGAGGCCAGGCCCTGAAGTGATGGCCACATTCGGAAAGTGTAAGTAAAGACTGTCTCGGGTAAGGTTAGGCGTGATATACCTTGTAACTGCCTGCTGGAAGGAGTAGAAGACAGTTAGTTGCTCATCCACCCTAGGCGCACGCTCCGGATTGAGGGAAGCGTTTGTGGCTACAGCAATTGTACCATTCTCGTTGATCTCACTCTTGTATGCGGTGGATTGAGTTGGTAGATCTGGGAAAGTCATGCTGGCTTTGGGGGGTGGTGTTGATTCTTTTCTTCTATCCTTATTTTGTACAACGGCATTCCCCGTTTTTGTTATTTCGGTTTTGCGCCTATACCAACATTCTTGTCTTTGACCTGAACGTAAACCGTTCTTTGACCTTGTCATCGCACGTGTTGTCTAAGCCGACACGTGGTTTCGCTATCTTGTAAACACGTGGCTTTGAGTCGGTGTGGACTTTGGGATCCGTTAGGAATTAGCAGTTCCTAAACCGGTATATGGAAGCCGGCGTAGTCCTACGATTTGAGGTTTGTACAGTTTTATTATTTTATTATTGTATTTATAGTACCGCATTTGTTGATAAACTTCTATCTGAGCGATTTGGCTTTTGGGGTTTTGCGCGTAACTCGGCGTGGTCCAACAGATTGCTGGAAACAATCTATAGTACTCAAATTGAGAAATCAATCTCAAGTATCCCTTGGATCTCGGACATTCACCCAAATGGGAATTTTGGAACTTTGGAACCAGTTTGACCAGAACACGAAGCGGCAAGTTACTCGAAACCTTGTCGAATCCAGAACTTGCTAATTTTATGAACGATAATTCCGATAACATTGTCGACCTTGACATTTGCATTTCGCAGCCTCATTTATTATGTGGACATTCTCCCCCTAAGCCAAGCGTAGCTGGTGATGTAAGGTCCAGCAGGCACACGGGTAGATATTATATCAAAATTAAGTTAAAAAATGATATATTGGAGGAAGAGATCGCGATAGAGATGAAAGAACTGGAGATTAGAAAGCAGAAGTTAGCTTCCCGGAAGCGGATGCTGTTGTCTTATGAGTCCTCTGATGATGAAGGCTTGATATCCGACGATTGTGAGCGTGGGTTTCGATCCAGTGAACAGATATTTGTTGCAAAGTTTGACCCAGAGGAAATAGGATGCACACAGTCATCTACCAGTCGGCCCAGGAAAGGCGACGCCGCCGGGCCTCGAACCGCGGCGCACGAAATGAACGGCATACGTGGTGACGACCATGTCACAGCGACAGGGTACAGCCTAATGAAAATAGAGATAAATGAGTTCAGCGGGTATCCGATAGAATTTTGGAAGTTTATGAAAGCGTTCCAAATGAGCGTATCTGATCGGCTCCTTGATGATAGCAATAAATTGATGTACCTTCTCCATTAGTGCTGTGGGGAAGCAAAAGGGGCCATTGAAAACTGCGTGATCCTTCCTGGAAAGGCAGGCTATCAAAAGGCCATGGATATCCGCAGGACGCAGTTCGGCAGGCCACACGATATTGCACAGTCGTTCATGAAAGAACTACTGGCTGGAGGGCCATTGCTCCTGGAGACATCGATGCCTTACGAAGGCTGATCGGGAAAATGGTGAACTGTGATCTGGCGTTCAGACAGATGCATTACATGGCGGACTTAAACCGCTCAACAAATCTAAGGCGCATAGCAGAACGTCTACCTCGGCATTCGCAACAAAGGTGGGCTGAGGTGGCAGATGACATAGTGCGTTCGGGATCAGAGCCAGAATTTGAGCATCTAGTATTTTTTCTGAACAGAAGTGTATCAGTTGCTTCAAATTGCTGCGGTGTTACTGCCAGCCCAAGAAGACATTTTAATCAGGTAGACAAAGTAGGCTTAGTACGCCCATCTTGAAAAGCCCACATCAGCGTCGAGCTATGAAAGCGAGTATAGCTTGTCCTTACTGTTCCCAGACTCATAGCCTTTCAGACTGTGAAGTGTTTGGCACCCTACCTCAAGTCAAGAAGCTGAGTAGAATGAAGGGCCTCAAGTTATGCTTCCATTGCCTAGAGCCTAACCACAGAGCATTTGAGGGTCGCGTCCGTACACGTTGCGACGTCTCCAATTGCAACCAGCGACATCACCGTCTGCTTCACGATACACAGCGGATGGTGGGGAAGGCTACGAAAGGCGCTAACGTCAACTCAACGGTAGTTGGGCGACCCCGGAGCTACCTTGGTTTTGTAGCAGTTCGGCTGATTGGGCCAAAGGGGACTGTAGTAACTCGTGCTCTGTTGGATAACGGTTCTGATACCACCCTACTAACGGCCGACGTGGCAAAGCAAATTGGGATAGAAGGAGAAGCGACGCGCGTAGAAGTATCATCGGTAAATGGCCCCGACATCAAGGATACCATGACAGTCAGCTTTGCCATACATTCTTTGCATGACGGGTGTGTTGTGGACGTCGACTGTGCCTGCACTATTGGGCCACTTCCCATCGCCAAGGCTTTCATTCCGGATGATCTGTTGTTGAGCAAATAGACGCACCTTGCGGATGTTCAGCGCGCACAAATTTTTGGAAATGACGTCTCAATTTTGATAGGAACAAATGTCTTAGAGGCCCACTGGGTTATCGAGCAACGTCTGAGATCTTTGAAACATCCCTACGCATATCTAACGGCCTTGAGATGGGCAATTTTCGGGCCAGCCCTGCCTGCTGGAACCGCAGGCGCCTATCATCTTAACGCGACCCGTTTGATCCAATTCTTCCTCGTCATGCACTGCTTTTGCTTCGCGTAGGGTTGCTGACGACAACAGAGGTGTTTCAGAGGAATGGACAGTTTCTGCAGTAAAGGAAAACCTTTGCTTAGATGATTGTCTTGTATCAGTAAAACATGTCGATATAGCCAAGGAACCAGTTTGTGAACTCGGTTCGCCGTTGAGCTTGGGCGGACCTCGTTTGCATAAATGAGTAAGCAACAGACAGAAAGTCTTGAATGTCATTCCTATTAGCGAGCAAGCATTCGAGCTAGCTGACCTCGACACTTCAGATTCGAGACATTGGGTCTGTGCTGGTTCGTCAAAGTGAATGCTTCCGACACAAGGTCGATTTGCCAGCAAGCATAGCAACTAAAATTGGCATACTTTCTAGCATCGCTTCACTTTATGACCTCGGATACGTGGCCCCGCTTCTACTACAACAGAAACGACTATTACGACTGTGCGGGGGGAATCCGGCTGGAACGAACGGATTGATACAGCCATGGAAGGTTTGTGGAACTTTTTGCAGTGCGATATACAAAGAGTTGAGGCGTTGAAAATGCCTCGATGCATGACGCCTATTGAGTTTGATGTGCACCACACTGAACTGCACGTTTTCTCTGATGCCAAGGAGTCAACTGCACGTAACTACACAGGACCTCACAAACCTCTGTTGACACCAAATCTACCTCGGATTCTCCCACAGTTGAAGACAATAGTGGATGAGCATTCATGCCCTGTGGAACAGCTGGAGCATATAGCGGTGACGAAGGTATATGCTAAGAGTAATAAGAATCATTTACTGCCCGGTGAGGAAGCACTGTCTTTTGGTGATAAGACTGTAGAGTTTCGATTGGATGAGTCATCTGATGACTTCGCTCTTCTAGCCCCATAGACTAGCGAAGCACCCGTTATAATGGGCGCTCCCAAATTTGTAGCCATGGGAGTGTTACTTTCAAGGTTTCCTCGAGGTTGCCAACCAGCTTCATATATTCCTCTGGACAACCGGCGTCGGAATCAGTGCTTTAACGCCGCCTTCCTGGGGTTATCCTCAANTTGTTGACTGCGATATAATATTCTTGAAAATTTGGTGTACAGTTGGGTTTGTGAAAATCGGTCGTCTGCTATCGTGCAGCCACATCTGCGGAATATGTAGCCAGTTGATAGTTCCAGCAGCAACAGTACTACTCCTTGTGGTTCGTATGCACCTGACGCTAAATCCAAAAAGTTTCTGAATAAACTGATTACATTTTAATATGCTCAAGTTCATATTCGCTCAATGATACGCAGGCAAAACTTGTGATGAAAATGAGAAAGCTGATGCTTTCCGGGGTGCGGTAGCGTCCTGCTTTTACTGATTGTCCGAACACTGGGAAAAGCACTGGATTTTTTGGAAAAGCTTGATATGCGAATGAAAGATCTGCAGTTTAGCCAGGCTTCGGGCGCATTGAAGTAACGTGGACGGAAGTGAAGCTTACTAACGTTTATCAGAACCACTACAATGAAGGTTTTGGATACCTTTTTGGGCAGGTTGTTGGACATGAAAGTCCGCCAAACCTTGAGGTACATTCGCTCTGACCGGTAATTTTTTAATTCAGGCTAGTTTTTCGGATTGAGCCATTCGGACCCCCATGTATGCGTGTACCCTTTTAGCCGCCCCTAGTTTTAGATCAAACGTCTTAATAGTAAAGAGCATGCAGTGAAACGCCGAAGTTAGAAAAAGGTGAGATAATTCATTCATATTGACTTTGGCCTTCTCAGATGCAATACACTTCGCTGACACACTCTGTTGGCCATCGGCGGCTCGCTTAGCGGGATGTGACATGCCGTTTCATCACATTATAAATAACATTAGAAGGAGTTAGTGCATTTAACACAACAATTGGCCTACAAGGCGGCGTGTCTTACAAATTAATACACCGCTTCTATGGGGTTCCGAGTTGACACTTGGAAAAAATATCGCAGTATTTCTTAGAACAGAGCAAATCGGTTTCTGTCAAAACACGATGATTTGATGTTGTGGCTGTTGTTAAATTCAAACTTACTTTGACTGTCATTTTTGTTGCCTTTCCTGTTGAAAGCCTTCTGCCTAAACGGGAAAAATTTCTGGGTCTCCAAATGCCTCAAACTGGAAATCCATGCGTTACTGTTGGCTCCATCTCCCACCAAGTTACAGTAACCCAAAATTAAAGGGATGAAATGCTTCTCCTCTAATGGGGAGTAAAAAAATTACCAACTTTCATTTTACGGTATATCCTCTGCTAAAATGTCCAAACAGGATATCCTTTTTAAAAACCGCGTGTATCGGCCTGGGGTTGATTATTTGGAACAGCCAAGAAAGCGCCCACTGAACTCATTATTATCACTGAGAAATTCTTTGTTGCTGCACATTACGTACGACGATGCACATACGCGACGGCTATACCGGATATAATTCAAAGGCCTGAACGGCCACACCCAGACACGCTTGGTGGCTATAGGTAGTAATCACCGCGCCGACAGGCGTCAGCCTCTCTGCCGCTCGCTGCTTACTCTGAAAATAGCTTCATTTTGCCGCAAAGTAAGAATGCGCTTCTGTATTTCCCAAACTGCCAGAAACTCTACATCAACGTTGGTGAGTAAATTCGGGTTAAGTTTTTCTCCTGTGTAAATGTAAGAACAGGAAATAATCCTACGTTGTGTGATCAAAGAACAAATCGGGCTTAAACACAAGCTTCCAACGATGGACAGCGGCAGAATTTTGCAGCTCTAAAGTGCCACCAGAAGCTGCAATATCTGAAGACTTCTAGTAACAATAAAAAAACTTGCGCTGTCTCGTTTGGATAAAGTGTCGTGCTGCAAAATTCTAGAACTTACCTTAAAACCTGAAAAAATCGAGGATAACAAAAATCAGGCCCAACGTTCAATATTCAGATCGACTCATTCATTCTTCTAGTGCGTTATCATGAGTGGTTTGTATTAAACCCGTTTGCTATCGTGGTATATATGGCTGTGTCCAAGGCCCCGTCTCCAAATTCGGGATTTCTCTCCAAAACAGCTTCCTCAAGCAGGCTTGATACGCGCTTCCCTATTACTTCACCAAAATAGAGCTTCATCTAATTTGATTTCGAAATCTCCAAAACGCAACAAGGAGTTTTCCATTGTTTGACGCACCGCTGTGTCTACAGTATAAGCATTTGAGGTCTATCGATAAAATAATGTAGAGCAGCCAAATGTCTAGCACCAAAACATCACTTTGCTCGACGAGTTTCTTGCTATATTTACGGAACGACAAAAACGATATTCTCATGAGAAAAGGAAATTCCCGGGACAAAATGAACTTTAAGCTCTTTTCAGGAAAGCCAATCGGGCAATGCAAAAACTACATAGAGGCAGTTCATATGAACGCCACTGCGAAACTCGGAGTCCAGATCATGTGTGACCACGAACTAGCCTTTGCGTTGTGCAGGAAAAGACTAGAGTGAAACGATCTGTGTTAGTAACACATAGTGAAACTGAGGAAAGTGTGGAAACGATGAAATGAAGTAAAATCACTCGGGTTCCCGCAAGCTGTGGTCGTTTGATTTAGCATGTAATTGGTGTAATGGCTCACTTGGTTCGTGGGCCACTGAGGCTGGAACTCAAGAAAAAACAAAAATACTGTAATCAGGTCCGCTCTCGGCACTTGATATCTTCCTGCCCTGTCTCACTCCTAAGAGCGACGTCCATTGCGCGCTACTGTTGTTACTTTCCAGTGATACCTCTCGCTCACTTTCAGTTTTGATCAGTGGTTGTCTCGTCATGGTGGGTTCCATCTGGCGAAGACAAACGATTACAGTTCCACTAGCGCAGATAACCAGGCTCACACACTGTGTAGTTTGTTACCGAGGGAGCATTTTTAACCTCATCGTCTTCCTAATTGAGACCGGAGTTTTGTCGGCGCTTTCGATGAGTGATGTTGTTCCGCGCTAAACAGTACCTTTGATTTTAACAGGAGCACCAACTTTCCGGCAACGGTAAATATTTGGCCTCGTAGCTTGTTTTTGAAACAGCTCCGTGCCATTTACCATGCTTGTTGAAGGCTTGCCATGAGTTGGGAAACGTATTCATGGCTGGTGCTTGCAGGTTGTTCGCACGGCCGACAAACACATTCAAGATCAAGCCCATGGAGGATTTCTTGCGGCTTCATACTTTATCCGCCCGTCCCTTTAAGGTGTGACTCATGGGTGGCCTTCAGAATGATAAAGTGTTCTTCAGTTAGGATGTACCTGAAGAACGGCAGGAAAAAGATGGGTGCAGCCATTCCTTTGTACGGTGCTGTGGTCCTATAGTTCATTCTCCTTAAAAATTGATCTCTGTGTACCATTATGTGTTCCCTCTTCCTCAAATTCATCACAATTGGTCAACTTGTCCTTCTGAATCAGGCGGCTTGGTGGCGCCGCCGCGTGTGTCCAAGACTCCACAAACCTCCTTCATTAGAAGACAGGTCCCATGAAGTTGCGACCTTCTGGATTCTGAGATCTTTTTCACGCTGCCGCCTGACTTACCGTATTCAGTTCCGTATGCATACCTTTTGCTGTGATTATATGCACGTGAGTCGTGACATCTGAAGGGTTTTAAGAGGTGCCATAGTGTTATGAGTTTGTCTAGAGCTTTCTTCAAGTTAGTGACGTAGTTGTGAGATCCGTGTGTACGGCAGCATTATCCAAGTATGCCAGACACTTGCGAGAAACTCGCCCTCGCATTGTGGTCTGCAACATCCCCTGAGAGGTCACTGAAAGATCTACTAGCCCAAATATATGGCAGTATATATTACATAATTGTCCGAGTTTCCTATAACCCAGAATGAATATGAGAAGGCCAATTTTGTCTTAGCCCTTTCCATTGTTTTCATCTGCCGGTAATCAAATGCCAGGTCCGGC
>SJOL01009033.1:74469-85843 GCA_004794785.1 Opisthorchis felineus
CCTGCAAGAAAGAGCAACAGGAGAATCGGTCCTGATATTATAGTACCTCGATCTTCAAGGGCCTCCATGTGCTTGATATAGCTTACCTTGTGCTGCATTCCCAGAGGCTGGGGGTGTCGCTCCTGGATGGGGATCCACCCAGTGGCAGTGGGAAGTCTACAAGAAATATCAGCTGCATGGCTTGGATATAACGCTATCGACTGGCCACTCAAATATCTTTTCCTTGAGATCTCTGGGGGATTACCGGTCTAAACCGCAAATTATTGGCACGCTAAGGGTCTTTTTGTCCTTGTCCGAGTTTTGGAGGCGATTGTGGAATTCATTTTGATATCACAGAGGGAGCCTTGGTGTATCTCATCATTCGAAAAGCTCATGAAAACTTTCCGGGGTCACTTTTGCAACCAAAATTCTTGTTTCTGGGGCTTTTTATGAGGCACTCTCGCCTAAGAAACTCATGGCTAATTCTCCCGGTTTCACAGTCTCCGGTAAAGAACTTCGTGTGCCTCCGCAGCGTGGGAAAAGTGTCCTTCAACTCAGCCATTTCATGCTGTTGACTCGAGGTGGGTTTTCTTGAGAGGTGGTTCGGAATCTTAATTACGGCTGACAGCCTCTGTGGTTTTGGTTTAACCACCCCCCCACGGGTTTGTCGTTGTCCGTTTTCAGGTATCCCTCAAGCTGTCGGGGCTTTCTTTAAAGAACTTTCCTTCCCGGGACGGTGGATACACATTAATGTGAAAGGTGCAATAGATTATTGCAGCAGAACAGAACCGATTGATAAAACGGAACGCCAGCAATGAAAACAGAAAAATTCCACAATAATAACGGAAAAATACGTGTGCTTCCTTAGGCTTTGGTCGGTTGCCTCAGTAATTGGCTTATTTATTGGCATCGGTGGTTTGGATCTTATCAAGGCTAAAAAAATAGACTTGGGTGACGGATACAGCATTAATAGTTTGGCGCTGTCTTCGGTAATAACTTAAACCTCAGTGGAATCAAAAAACTTGTTTTACTAATAATGTTAGTCCTCAACCGTTTGGCGGCATACCATCCGGATTGAGCGTGATACTATGGTCAGTATAAAGGTAGGAAAGGCGTCGGTTTTGGGTGCCTTACATGGCGTAGAAATACGATATTCATTGAAAAATGGACGTTGTCCAACATAGTGTCTTGACAAAACCGATATGATCTAGATGCAGCAGATATCGGGGACGGCGAAACACAAGCGGCATGGAGGTAGCATGAAGGTACTGAGGGAAAAGCGAAAATTGAACGTTGAGATTATGAATACAGCTTCGCAGTTTTGTACTGAAACTTTCAACCGCTGCACGACTGGAATGACCACAATCTGTTGGAGTGCTAGCTCAATCCACGGATAGTAAAATGAGGACGACGAACCATACCTAGCCCGAGGAATGTGAAAAGCGATTTCTACCACGAGTGTGTTTGGTAGGTTGAAAACCGGTAAACTCACTGCTTGTTAAGACGATGGATAGTCGTTGATCGGTAGTATAGAGCAGCCTAAGTGTTGGTGTTGCCTGCAACCAGATGGTCGCCTCTGGAAGAATAAATGGGTTTACTGGCAGAACAAGTAGTAGGTGCACTAGGATCGTCAGTATTTTGAAGTTCTGGCACAAAGGTAGCCAACCGAGATAATTTTTTGCGAAAGTAACAATCTCGGGCGTGAAATAGCGGAAATAACGGACTATGGGTAAGCCATCGAGCTTGACACGGCAGTTTGGGTACCATCATTGCGACCTCGTGCTTTGTTTCATGTGTTGCCCGGTATGTTAACGTCATGGACGAATCAGTTGTGTGTGTTTAAGGCAGTAAGGATTGTCCAGGAAATGGTGACTGAACGAGTCCAGTATGGAGCAACGATAATCCTGTGTCCATTGAGGGTGCATGTGGTTTGTTACTACCATTCGGAAGTGACGATAAGGCAGTTACATCCAAATTTGGGGCTCATATGGGAAAAAATGTCAAAATGGTTACTAAAAATTCCCCCGTCAGAAACACACTGCGACCTTGAATGGCAAGTGGCTGAGTGTGCCTAAAATTTCTGACTACTGTAGACAGGCGATAGTATCTGATCTTGAAACAATAACCACTCTCTACGTTGGCATAGTGATGAGTGGCCACCAGCGACCAAAGCGAACGAATGTGGCCATATGTGAAAAACAGGAAGGTGCATTTGCTAGGCTGTGTACCGCTAGAATCATGGGTTGCCTTGTGTTCATTCACAAAGCTGGTCTGAGAGGATAGAAATGTGGATAGACGCAGCTCGCCATCCTGGTCGAAGCGTACGTGCCTTTGAAACTGGTTCGTGTAAACGGGCTTTTAGCTGGCGGGCAGTTGAGTAGGTGCGCTCATACTGTGTTGTGTTAGGGCATGAAATGAGTTTAAAAAGCCATCACATTCAGTTAAAAGCCAGTCTAACAGTGCTCATCCAGAAAGCGAGCGAGGGAGTTGCAGAAGAGATAATAAGACGGCAGAGAACCATGGCAAACGACCGTTTTCAGGGTAACGAGATGGTTAGCTATTTGACGTTACACGGTGTGCAGAAAGAGATGAACAAATAAATCTGGACGTTAGGCGACGTTGGAGGATCTAATAGTTGAGGGACATGAAATCGGGAAAAAATGATGTGTTCGGCCGAGTTGTATGCCTGGAAAATGAGGGTATCTTGGCTTGGCGCAGTCAAAGCCAGGGGTAACGGCTATAGGCTATGCAGAATGAACTGCATTTGGGGCGTCCAAGCACGAACTTCTAGTAAGTCTGCGGTAAATTACACGCGAGATAGGAATTTAAACTTTGCCATCGTTGGTGTTTTTATTTATAACGGAACTTTCCGAAACGTGTGCTATAACCAGCACAGGTCAAACCAGCGGCATAGGCATTCGACAACAGATATTTTCCCTTTGATGCTCTTTTATATAAATACCGATTTCGGAATGCAGGCTGATGAGTGACGCGTGTTACTGAAGGGGTGGCAGGTGTATGTGTGCACTGCATTGAGGCGACCCTCCTATCCGAACGTGCCCAGCCACCACGTGAGTTTATCATCCCTATGGACGAGTTGCTAGTGAACTGGACGTGACTAATACCAATGCGCCAAACAGAAGCGTCGTTCTCTAACTGGATAAATGCCCTTTACCGGAAAGACGCCTAACTGGTTTGAGCTCAGCGGCATTAATCATTGCTTCCTTGCGCACCAATCTTATAACCTTTTCAGAAACGCAACCGGAAGCGGACTGGGAACTAATTCCTAAGAAATTCGGGAAATCTCTAACGCTTGGCACGGAAGTAAACCTAGAAGGTTTAAAAAATTACAGTCATTTTTCCGAGCCGTCAAAATAACAAAATCCTGGCCCTAAAAGTTGAGACCAAATAATCGGAGTTCGTATCCCTCCAGCTTCGCTAGTTCGTGGCTGTCGAAAATGGCTTTGGCTCATTAGAACAGCAATATGTACCTGTCATCAAGTAATGACAGGTCAAACCAAATTTAACCGAACTCACTCTCATAATATCTCAAGTCTACTCGCATTTACAACAAGTCGTGCGGATCTATTCCTGCCAGGGGCAACAGGTGAACCGATGCGACTCTGCGGTCGAGTACCCTATAGAAACCCAGCCCTAACTTTGTTTTACCTTCCTAAAGGTTCTGATTCTGTCTGAAAGACTGCACGGATGTAGCTCAACACACGTTCATTGTCAGCAAAGACGATGAGACCATCCAGTTGACCGTTAACCCTTCAGCGTTTGGTTTCCAATGTCACCAACAACCTTAATTTTTACCTCATAATCTTGGTTGATAGATGTGTCTAACCGAACACACCATTTGGCTGCTTTTTGCTTTCCCTGGCCCCCGAATTACATGGATTCCTTTGGCGATCAAAGTGGCTGGCCAACAGAATCAGCCCAGCGTGTTATAAGACAACATGGCCCAACCAATGTACTTCTGGGTACAAAAGTTTGCAAGCTCCGCGCAACCACCCCATTTATGGCACTGCTGGAGGGCCTCACAGCCTCCAAAGCGTGACAAGTTAATGCAGGCTCTGTTTTGGGAACACTGCCGTTTCTGATCTACGTCAACGATCTTCCAGACGTTCTTTCGAGTACATGCCTACGTTTTGCAAACGAACTGAAATCCTGGAGTTCAAATGCCAGTTCCCTCCAAACAGACGTATACACTGGAAGGCAGTGGTCGTTGGACTGGCACCCTCCTCTGAATGACGGAAAGTGCGTCCATATGTCATTCGGAGGGGACTCAGCGAACGCCTTTGTCGTGCATGGTGAAAATGGACCAGAATGACCAGACATCACAAGGATGGAGGCCAAAAAGGATTTGGGTATCTGGCTCTCTTAAAAACATGTCCTCCTCACTGCGCCATGAGAAATTGGCCAAAAAGGCATTCGCTGTTCTACGGATGATTCGGAGCATCTTCTCCCGTATTGCTCACATGGACTTCCGTATACACTATGGGGCTTAAGTCAGACCGCTGCTTGAATATGCCAACTAATTTGTCTACCCAGGACGCAAGAAGGACGTAGCCCTCATTGAACGTGTCCAAAAAGCTGCTACGAAAATGCTTGCAGGTCTTAAATCCGTGAACTATGAAACGCGTCTCGCGGTACTTGATCCCTTTCCCCTGGAGTATCGTTGACTCCGAGGAGACCTAATACTCACTTTTGCCCTGTTTGAACGAAGTTTGGCCAGCAGGTTTTTTACCGTTGATCAAGCCAACTCACGGCAGGGACATGATAAGAGGATTTTCAAGCTCAGAGCGAACACTTATTAGGCAAAATATTTTCTCATTTCGTGCAGTAGCTGCGTGGAATAATCTTCCTCAGACGGTTGTCCGCGCTACACCTAGTACCCAATTCAACGCAATATTAGGCGCTTTTTTATGTGAATCCTCGCGCTGGCGAGTGTACTACTCCGCGCTGAGAACTCAAAGAGCAGTGCTACACCCCTTTTGCCTATGCCTTTCAGGCGAACGACAGCCGTTAAACGACAAGAACAAAACCAACCCGGGAGACTTAGGCGAAAGCCCCGATTCTGTGTATCACTCCGTGAATCCGTACCACGGCATTGTCGTGCCCAGTGCGGTCCCACACTCGCCCTCCTGCTCTCTCAATCTCATACTTGCAGGTACGAAAAATATGACAATTTTACTGAACCGCCAACTGTGTAATTCTCTCCTCTTAATCTATCGGACCCATCCCTATGATTTAATTGTTTCGCTATACTCTGCCCTTCTTAATTTGTCCAGTTTACAAATTCGATAAATTTTTCTTGGACTGTTCACCCGCTCAAAGAATCCGTCACCCACAAACTGTAGCACTGCGCTTATCCAGTTTTGCTACATACCAGATTTTGGGATGCAGATAGCTTTTCCTCCATTGTTCGAGCATATTCATCACACTTCCCAAAGCAACGCGTTTCTTGGGCCTATCTAGTTTCTCCTCTGCTACAGTTCACCCATTCTCAGCAGTGGCCATCGTCTTTCGTTCGAATCGGTGCGTTTTTTATCACTAAAGCGCTGGCGTCCGGAAATTTCTGCCACTGTACTGCTTAGATTTCCACAAGTTGTAAATTCTCACCAGTTCACTTCTTCCGTTGTCACTCTGCCCACCATTTTCTGGTTGTGGAACCAACACTAACCCAATTTGGATGTTACACACATGGATGGTACCCCACAGAAAGGCAAACCGCTATGAAATGCTGATCACGAATGTACCAACCAGAACAGATAATAATGGACGAAAGTTTCCACAAACATTGACAATCAAACGCAGGACCTACAGACCACAACGAAACACAAATTAGATGGGATCAACTAAAATTCAAGCGCAATGAGTATCAATAGCCCATCAGGTTGAAGTTGTAAGCCGTTCTTTGCAAATTATATAAGAGCAAGCACAAAGAGGGGGACCAATTACATAACAGTGCACTGAAGATGTCTCTTTAAATGCTGAGGAAAACGTCTGCAACTCAAATGCCAAGTTCAACAAACAGATCCACAGCCATGTGATTGATTTTTAAGGGTTCTGCGAGTCAGTGGTTGACGGGCAAGCGCACGGCGATTTTCTTAGCACCTCGTGTCAAAGGGACAAGTCGTCATTTAGTTCCTGTTGATCCACGCCTCACTCGGATGGCAAAAACAAGAAGTCGCGCATGGCACTTCCACTCGATTTTTGGCATTATAGTACAGCGTTCAGACCAGGAAGATTGTAAAATAAGCATCTAAAAGAGTCTATGACAGTGGTGGCAACAACTGGGGGTGAGTAGTGATATGCACTTAGAACTTGAATTTAAAAAGTATGTGCCTCTAGCCTGAATGGCTTTAGCTAACTTTTTCGTCTGTTTTCTACGCTGATGTTTGTTGAGACTAAAGCTCCGCTGTCCATGATCTCTCCCTCTTATATAAGCGCCCAGATGTTTGGCTACAACTTCACTTTTTCTGGTCCAAAAAGGTGCCCACGCGGTTCCATGATGTAACAACACGTTACTGGCTCAAAGGTTATCTTCCCCCGTCTTTTCTGCGGAAAAGAAACCAGAGAGATCTTCCGGTTTCACGACACATTATACTTCTGGGATGCGGATAGCTACCTCGCTTCAGTGCGTATACCTACACTCAGACATCTCTGCTCAGGGTTTCTATGGTCCTGTCTACCAACGTAATGTCCAGGTTCGCCCACCCTCAAGGACTGTTTCCAGCTTTAGTTCAAATAACCCGGTAATTTATAACCGAACAGTTAGTGCCCATCCGGCCTCATTGGTACAGTGTTTTTTTCCTGCTATTTCAACTTTGCTCTTTCGTATCATTTGTCATTTCGGATATGATTTTCGCTTCCTGTTTGATTTGTAACAACCTTCAAAACCACAGCATGTGGAAAGAAAATTTGCTTTCTTGGAGAGCACATCCCTTCATGTATATTCAAACCAAAAAGCAAATAATTTGCCTCACTTTTGTTGAAATCCATCTGAACTAATCTTTAGTCATAATTTGTAAGGCTTCGTTCAAGTTTAAAGTTTTTCGCCTACCAGCGTAACCCAGAAAGATGACGGTTGGACTACAGAGGAAGGTTTTATTGGAATATTGGTTCCTGAATGGCTTTCTTCCTTTGCAGAGTTCAAAAAGTGGGTAAACGGGCATAAAAAATAATTGTGTGGTATTCGTGCGCGCAACGGAATATAAGGGCAACAACGTCCTTCTCACTTAAGGGTGGCTGTGCCACAGGTGTTGCAGCCCATGCAACCATGCAAGGGTCAAGGAATCCCTTGAAGTTCGTAAACTGAGCGCATTCCTTAATGACAAGCAGAGTGCGAAGCACCGGTTGCTAAGCTTGGTTCTGTCTAAGAAGGCACATTGGCAATCAGCCAGTCCCCTATTATCATCTTGTTTACATTCTTGGGGCAAATAGGTTTTTGTACGATTGACGGCTTATAAACAAACGGTTTACCACGGAGGAGCTGGGCCCACTTAGTAGGCTGTCCAAAAACAAAGCGTCACTGCCGGAAGTACGATACTGTGTAGCCTACCGATTTGGAAAGGTTCTTACTACTTAGGACGCCTAAAATTATTGCTGCAAGTTTCCACAAGCTCTATCACGTAAGTACCTGATAGTTTACCTCCACTGTGACAAAAAATACGTTCTTCATCCTGGCCGAGCGGGTCCTGATGATAAGTTATAGCTAAACGTACAGCTGCTACATAGGCTTCTCCGGATCCCAACGGAGAAGCAACTCATCTGCAGCACGTAAGTACAAGCTGAACAGCTTCATGATCAGAGATAGCGCGCGTACCGGGCGTCCGGTTATGTGCGCCCTAATGGAAATCTAGCAGTCCGTTCCTGTACACAAACCCTTTAGCATGTTCAGGGAGGTGACAGGTGGGAAGTATAAAGTATAGACTTCCTTCATGCAAAGTTTGGCGGCACGGACTCGAGCGGTCAGAGTTGTGATTGGCTTGGATGTAATATTGTACTGCTTCCGTAAAGCTATCGAATTGCACGCCGGCATCGCATAGAACAAGTATATTTCGGCCAAAACACTCAGTGCCAACAGCGCAAACATATTCCGCCCTATGGTTCCCCTTGGGCTAAGTAGATTTTCATTTTATCACCCTGCTGGTGCACGGATCCAGCCACAACTTGGGAACACTGTGCCTCACGGATCCACGGCTCATCTGTTGTCTCACAATTTATTGGTTTTTCACCATCCGCAGAAGGGTTTTCCGAGCACCATCACCGAGGTTCCCTTTGGTGACCAACAACCAAATCGAGAATGCCGACGGTCACCTGAAACAGCGAGTGCACTCTTCACCAACATGTCCAACAAAAGGGTCTTGGTACGCTTGGTGGTTTGTGCGAGAACATGGGACTCACATTTTGTTTTATTATGGACAAAGCAAAATCCCGGGCGGTGACGATTACGTCGTTAATGTGTCCTGCCGAATGAACATGCGATCGCATTTCTTTGTTTTAAGTTACCTAGAGCTGCAACCCCTAAGGCCATATTATAATTGCATTGGGCGTCCCAAAGTAAGATAAATTTGATCCAACTGACTTTCAGCTTCTGATACAAAACCATAAGTGCTGTCAGGCAGTTAACACCTGTGCACATAACTGCGTTTGCCCTATCTACCCAGCTGTGTAGCTCAATCGTGTAAACTTGTTCATTGTAATCTGGAGCGATTCAAACCAGCGATAGGTTGCCCTATTTACAGACGTTCCCGTAATTTTTTTCCCCGTCCACTAACGGTGGTTGTGTGACTACAGTCTACCGGAGCAAGCAATACATTCTTAGGCCCGCTTCCATGCTACCGTCATTACTCTTCGACGGAGTGCGGGAAAAACTTAACTGGGTGAACGACTAACTGCAGCTACTGAAAATCTTCAGAGACATAAACGCCGTTGAGCAGTTGGCTGTTCATGAAAAAATCTTGCTGTGTCAATGCTTAACGTCCTTAAGAGATCGCACGCCACTAATGACCGAGGGTAATGGTTCGCAATCCACATGGCGTCAGAACGTGGATGTCAGTTTTTTAGCCTTGCACGTTGCCAAATTGTCTTATTGATCGCTGGTGTTAACGGCACCAGTTATCCTGTCACACTGAATGTTCTAATGAGCAAGGACGATCCCTACGATTGACAAAAACCCCAGAGCTTTTCAGGTGACTCACAGTACGGCCAGGTGGTTGTCATTTTACTTAGCAGCCAACATTCTGCATATGTAACGTTGCGCCATAGGCAAGATAACTGGCATTGGCTGATGGGGACTATTGCGTAACGCCAAAGCTGCCAGTTAGTATTGTCCAAGTGCTTCCGCAGCGGTATCCAGAAGTTTGACGGGGGATATTCAATCTAGCTACGCTCGTTATACAATTCGCGGCAACCCTCTTACGTCTTGGTAATTAGTTGGAATACTGGAAGTGAAATTTATATCCATACTACCTACGATTTTTACCTTAGTGCAAACTGGCAGAGGTCATTGAATGTTTTTTATCATGAGGGGAATTCTGAATAAGGTTTCTCGATGTACAGGGACTCATGATTGCTCATCGGCTTATTCATACTACGAATTGCTTGGCAACTGAGAGATTGCCAGTTCCGGAGGTTAGACTAAATTACCAGAATCGTCTTCTAGAGTCTCTTCCAAGTGCTCCACCATCAGACGTGCACTCATACTGGGACGAGATTGCCACCTCTTTCCATAGTGCTGGGAATTTCGCCTAGCACGTCACCACCAGGCACACTCAAGCACTGGATATCAGACAGAACAGTGGCACTGGTTAAATCTCAGAGAAACATCCCAGCTGGTCGCGAACATAACTTGGTGCGACGAATTATCAGACGTCAAGTAAAGTGAGCGTGCGAGCCGACCGGGAAATATGGCGTACACAGAAAGTCAAAGAAATGGAAGCTGCCCAGAAAACCCGTAATCCCGGAAGTTTGATAGCATACCCGCAATAGTTCACTTCCTACTTTGACTGCGCCCTCCCGCCCACACGTCCCATTAATACAACCACAATGAAAATCTCCATCTGGTCCCAGCCGCCCCCCGGGGGACGTTCCTTCCAATCTGCTGAACCTTTCATTGGATCTAAACATCTCGGTGTCTTTTACTTTGTACTCCTCACCAAGTCAGTCATTTTTCGTGCAGTTAGCGTTCCTTCTTGTGTGTTTGCGTGAACTCCTTCTCCCAAGGAACCTTTTTCACCCGACCCCCCCAGCAGCAACACTAATGTGTCTCTCCAGTTTCACTGCACACTGTGTTCCTGAGTTTCCTACTGTCATTTTTCCGTACCGCATATTACCCCACTGACGCTTTTCGTGACTATGGCCATACGCCCAACAACCCAAGGCTACGAAGCTTCAGTAGCGGTTTTAGGCCTTAGTTTAAATCGGCCGGTCAGATCGTACCAGTTCTGCTGCCTCTCATGGTCCGTTATTCTGGTTCCACTTCTGCTGCAGATTGAAGCCTTTTTAATTAATTTTATCACGTACCAGGCAGGAAACCTCTTGCAACGCCCCCTTGTACTGTTTTTGCCAGCCACTTTCAAATCTTCACGATCGTATCTAGTCTCATCTGATATGTTCCCCATAAGAATTAGCCCTTGTACTTTCGGTTCCCTACCCATGCCGCCCCAGGCGTGACCAAGTCTACTTCGGATAATGCCCAATCTTTATGTCGCCGTCCCTTTTCCTCGAAAGTCCCGGTACCCACAAACCCCACCAATCATGCACTCATTCTGACTGTAACTTTATGATCATACCTGAAGGTAGGCCACCCACTAGTTGCGAATAATCATTATTATTATTATCGCAGTTGATCCATGCGACCGGTCCCCTGGAAAAACCTGTGAGCGAAACAATCAAGGATCAACAGGGAGTGACCATCTTGCATAAAGCAGAACGCCTCGACCAGTGGGCCCAATACTTCGAAAAACATATTTCGTGGCCACTATCCGCCACTCATCTGGTGTCCGCAGTTGACATAGAACCCTGGATGGTGAAAGTGGAATCACCTACGGTCTCGGAGGTTTACGAATGCACATGTTCAAGCGCCACCGAGCTTCTGGTCCGGATAATCTCCCACCCGCCTTGTTCAAAGATGGGGGTGAAATCCTCAGTCAGCGCTTGTCTGATCAGCTTGCTTGCATTTGGGAAAAGGAGCCTGTCCCAAACAACCGGAAAGAGTAGATGAAAGTGCTTGTTTTCAAAATGAGGGCTCGTAGCGAGTTTGGTTACCACAGGGACATCAACTTGACCCCGGTCGTAACGAGACTGTTGGCGTCACTCGTGCTTCGTCGCCTTACGGTGGCTCGTGAAACACTGACTCGAGAGCAGCAAGCGGGATTCCGGCCTG
>SJOL01009033.1:103029-144257 GCA_004794785.1 Opisthorchis felineus
TCTAGCGGGATTTCAACCGGGTAGAGGCTGCGTCGACCACATCTTCACAGTCAGCTATTAGAGTAACACCATATGTACAGACGACCCACAATCTTGGTGTTGCTTGACTTCGAGGTTGCGTTCCATTCTGTCAACCGGTCAGTGCTCTTAATCACACTTGCTGAACAGGATATGCCAAGGGCTTCCTTACTGAAAGTGGGGTCCAACAAGGATGTCCACTCTCTCCATTCTTGTTCAACTTCGTCGTTGGTGGAATAATAAGGTGAACGCCGGAGGATCCTCAAAAGCCCGCTGTTCAAATCGTTACTGCAGTACGCAGACAATATCGTCTTCACCTTTAAATACCAAGACGAAACACAACCCCTTCAGAGGTCAAGGTCATGCTTCAGAACGTGCGATCTATGAACATACCCCTTACAGTTCAAGATGAATCACTCTAGGATGTAAGGATTTTTGCATTCCTTGGTGTTTGTGTTAACTCTGACGGAAGTGTGATTAGTGAATCTCAAACGCCAGAATCACGTTTGCTAATATGCATTACTTATGGCGTCAAAAAGGCATATCACTGGGACTCAAGGGTCGCGTGTATCAGGCTACAGTAAGCGTTGTATTGTTATATGGTTGTAAGACTTGGCCTCTGCGGACAGGATGTAAGGCGTCTTTAGGTTTTTGACGACCAACACCTCAGAGGCGTGGTTGATGTTGGATGGCGTCAACAAATTCGTAACGAGGCAATTAGAAAACGAGTATTCGGTTGTGCAGAAGGTACTTCAATCGCGAAGAACATCCAGCACCGTCAACTGCGGTCGCTCGGTCATGCGCTACGCATGCCGAAGCATTGTTTGCCGAGGCGAGTGTTGTTCTCCATGCCTCAGAATGGTGCAAACCGTGAGGTGAACAACGTGTAACTTGGTAAAAGGATGTGAAGGGATTACGAAGAGTTTGGATGTTGGTGGTACTGTACGCCTTTCAAGATGGAGTGCCCGTGACGCCTCCTGTTCTTGGCTGGAGACATTGCAAGAAACGGCAGCTGATCGATATCAGTGGCGTTCATGCTGTCAGTTTCTTTCCCGATTGCCTGACTGAGCGCTTGGAGGTGTGGGCAACTCAGAATGCTTGCGATAGGCTACTATTGGGTCCACTCCTTCAACCACTCTTTTCTCTTATATTCGCTCTAAGGCTTTAAATATGATTAGTTGAGCTTTGTTGTTGCAAGGCAGTGAAGCATCGGTGTCAACACTGACGTTACTGCCTGGTGGTGATGAAAACGGTTAGGTCGCCATCTTGGTGGCACGTCTGTTAGGAGCGTGGGTCTCTTTACATAGCCACATTACGCGAAGGACAGATCTCAGGGGAAAGTCGACCGATGGAACTGCTTGTAGCTGGATGTCCGTTTCTATCTGAGCATCTTGATGACGTGCTATAATTTGGAGAAGCGTCCTGGTCTTCCACAATGGAAGAGGACACCAGTCTTTAAGTCAGCGTAGAGTCAGTGCTAAATTAGCTTATTGCACGCATAACTTGTAGCCTCTTTACAATGAGTGACCTATGCCTCAGAAGATAATGCTGGTTTTTAGGACGACCGAATCAGTTGTGGAGATGACCTAGTGGGGCTAGGTCGACGACATCCGATCAATCAGCCAGACAGCTTTAAAATCAATGGATTAAAGTTAACTTGAGCTTCACGATCCTTAGGGCCCGTTTCTCCGACCAAGACTTGTCATGGTAGTCGGGATTCATGCTGCAATGATCCTATGGACAATACTGACTGGAGCTTGGTTCCTGAAGGTTCAGCCATGCCGTGAAGGCTAACAGGTAGCAGCCTGACGGAGAACAGCGAGTCACTGTGTCGTTGGAAGTGCCAATAGGCAATGGAAAAAAGGCGTTATACTACAGACACGTGTTTACTGGCCTGGTAACACTTCTTTTTTCCTCAAACTGAACTTGTCACCGAGGGAGCGAAAACAGATAAGGATTGCTTGGTGCGGTTTAAAGTGAAGAAAGCCAACGGCAAAGCCATTATCCTTATGAAAGTTTATTATTCCGTAAAATTTACATCTGGCGTCAGACATGAACAATGTTTGTTTATGCCAATATGCAAAACTTGACTAATGTATTGGATGGGCAGGAGAAGGGCTTGACAGAGGCGTAGTTCGTGGGGAATATATACCATTCGGAGAGCCCCATATCTGGGTTTCAGTGCTACCAGCGTGACAGCAGTAAATGAAGGCATCGGTGTTCTTCCTCTGTGAGCCCCTCATTACAGGGCAGCTGTTGGTCGCACTTCAGATGGTCTTTCAAAGGTGATATTACGTTTCCATCACGTCAAACGTAGGTGGCTTCGATCCGGGCTATTCATGGAGCTGTCTGACCCTCGTAGGAATTATTCTAATCCAAGTGAAGTTAGTGCGCTTACCCTCTGCATCTTTTACGCATTCCTCAGGATCAGGAGATATCTTTGAGGGTCAAGCCCACAGAACTTACACGGTAATTGGGATTTCATTATATCTCTGGACACTGGTTACCTGTCGAGCGTGTAAACTTTTTCTCAGGGTCGCTGAGAAATTCGAAGTTTCCTGCGTTAAACGTTACACTCGATTGGCTGGATTGGTTCTTTTTGTGGAAACACAGGTTAAAACTAATTACGTCCAGATCCGGAATCTGCTGACTTCGACTGCCCACTGAAGGGAGTTGAATCACGAATAGCAGAAAGTTTGCTCAAAGGTAACACTGTCATTTGGAGCGCGTAGAAGACTGATTTCAGTGAGTCCCTGGGTGCTGAAGATGTTCTCTGCAATAACTCGGGCTCCGCCGCACTGCTTCCGCGATACCCTACATGGAAAGCATGTCAGTGTAATGGAACTTTTCAGGATGCAGTGAGCCTAAGAAAATAAAAAAACTCGCATGGTATAGACTGTAGTGACCAATGCATTGTGTATTGTTTGTGCATGCTTGCTGTCGTGGATAACTACTGACCGATGGTAGGCTTTCGCTGGAGTTCATCATATCAAGATGTGTTAGATAGGACTACCCTCTCGTCCCTTTCCTCTTTAAAATCGGTATCGATATGTTACTTGAATTTTGTTTGCCTTCGGGAGCCCCATGGACTCCGGAGCATTCACTCCCATACACTGAATGTATTACCCATCTTGGAGTAGTCTTAGCTACTTTACTTCAAATAGTTCTTCACGGTGTGACATGTGCTCCACTTTGCCAATTGTCAGGTATTCCATGAAAACTAAGTGGGTCAAGACTCGTTTTAGTGATAGCGTATGAGCCAGTGGTCCATACAGTTACGTAAGTGCCGATGGACTACCGGAAGACGAAGCCGCCTCTCCAGTCGGGAGGACAATGGCAAGTTTGCCATCCTTCAACATCTTTGACCGATGTGACCTTAGTTTGGTCCCCATCGGTAGGATACACAATTCTGAAGTCGACAGTACGGCAGGGAAGCATCAGTTGTGCTGTCGGTGATGGTGATGATACTGATTATCTGAGGTCGACTCAAGCTACATATCTGTTAGAGGTAATTCATCTCATAATTAGCTAACCTCACGTCCTTGATAATCCGGAGGATTTTGCGAAACGCTGCTGTCCTCTTTATTGAATGCATATATCGTTCGTCCTGTCTATTTTTTCTCATACGTCATTCTATCAACACATTCATTGCTCACCGTTATGTTGTATCTCTTTTTGAGTCACTGCTCTTTTACCTTTGATGAGCTTGTGTACGACTTTACGCCTGACATAGTCTTATGGTCCCTAATAATGTATCAGTCAGACTTGTCACTACCCCGGAATCGAGAAGACAAACAACCTTGAGGAAGTTGTACTGCAAACAAGTGAATCATTCCGTGATATGGAATTCAACTGAACCGGAATAATTAAAAACTAACAGTCCAGTAGGATGTCAATGAAAGGCTGAAACATGAAAACCAGGTTTCAGCACACAAGACAAATAGTTAACAAAGTGGATTTGTTCGTTTGCAGGCAGTCCTTCTAACACATGGCAATGGCTTCACCATCATTATCACTTACCAACATTGGTCTAGAACACCGGCAATTCATTGCCTTCAGACGTCAGCCTTTCCGCACGGAACCCCGTTTGGACTCCGTAGGGTCACGGTCTTCCTTCCTCTAGTATCTTTAATATTTCTGAGGAAGCGTCTCAAGGTTTCAAAGACGTTTTTTGCTTGACCTTGTCTTGGATTCCATTACCCCATACCGAGAGTTTTCGAGATGCATTTATTCAGATATTCCGTTTTTCATATCCAAGGCCTGGAAATGCTGACGTATATCGTTTTATGGCTCATAGTTGACGACGCTGGTGACGAATTTTGTTTAGTCCCATAATTATTTTGTTCTTATCCCTTATTTTTCAGCTCTGTATACGACTTTAACATGCAGTGAATTGGCAGAACAGATTCTCAATGGCTCCCTTGATTCTGCTTTCAAAAGACACTGAGCATATTCTACCAGCTGACGAGGCTGCTACCCGTGCAGGCGTCTGCTTCCTGTCCAAGATCGGCAGCAAATTTGCGTTAGAGAGAACGACAAATGCTGATTCCTGTTCTCCCGATCGCTTGCTACCGTTGGTTTGCTTCAACGGTCATCTTCTATCTGGCTACGATACACTGTGTAATGCCTTGGAAGCCACCAGACCTGTAAAAGCTTCGGTAGTCCAGATTGGTGATTCGCAAACCGATGATTCTCTTATGCTCAAGAGCATGCGTCGCGTTTGTCTGGTCTGGCTGTCGGATGTTCTGCGAAACATTATGCTGTATTTTACATGGATTCATGAACCCACATTCCAGTCTTTCACTGTGCCTCGTACCAGTCCTAACGTGCCATGGCCATTGTCCCATCTGGTTCTGGGTAATCAGCGCAAACGCTATAAGACCTACATGTCCTCAATAGGATGGGCTGATAAGACGTTATCTGATGTTTTAGCTGAAATGGAAGGTGTGTGTTTCGGTGTAACCCAACTTCTCGAACCTGGGCCATATTGTTTCGGCCGTCCAGAGCCAGGTCGCTTGGATGCACTCATTTATGGATACTGGTCTGTGTTTCTCGACTTCAACGACATCTTCTCCCCGCTTAATCAGGTGGTTGCGTCATGTCGCCCCGCGATGGAACTCCTGGAAAAGCTGACACCAAGTGATTGAGGATTTTAGCGAATTCTAAATAGAAAAGCTTGAAATTGAGTTTCGTCTTTTGTCAGCGTGTTTTAGTTATTAGATACGTTTATTTATTCAGCTTGGTTCTCCCCGTTCTGTTCTCAATGGTGGTTTATTTCGTTAGGATGGAGTGCAGGCGTCAGGCAGCTGTTTTCTTAAGAGGAACTAGGCTGCGATGATCAAGTGAATATCAGTGCAAAAACCCCTCTCAGAGAGAAGTCCTTGTGCAAGGAAACGCCTTTCTGTCCTGGTTTGTTGCCGCTGAATCTGCATTCGAGTGAGAATGCTTAACATAAGATCGACCTCCGTATATGCCACGTACCCCAACGTCTGCCAAAAATGCATCCCCATAAAACCTGGGATGCTGGTCCTCAGCACGTACCTGGTTATTCGCACAGGATACCAGATGTATTTTCTCTTGCAATTTATAAGAAGCGACATCTACGCTGGTCTGACTAAACCTATTAATGGCTTATGAGATTTTCAACAGCTTGCATCAAGATAGCTTGCATCGTACTATGCACCGAGCGTCGGTTTATGGCGTTCGTTTTGGGCAGCGGTTCCTGGACCTCTACTGTCAGTGACATTGAGACCGATTCGTCATCTCCCCGAGGGTAATAGCTAGAGATCATAAAACGGTTCTCGCTTCAGAAATCCCAGTGGAAGTCATCAGAAATGACGGTTGATGGTCAAACCTACCCGATGAGAGCACTGCCGCTGTGATACCTAGGGGGAGTGAAACATTCATTTTATGAAGTGAACGACTATCGGGGTGGAGAAATTATTTTTTCAAGATGAGATAAGAATAGAGGAAACTGGTGCCGTAGCAGTTGTTTCTCGAATGAATTTTTCAACCCCCCCCCCCAGATCCATTCTTGCTCCGTAGGAACGGGTCCTCGATAGAGCGAATTCTGTGCATCGGAGTCGTTAGTCTGAGTTTATACCTTGAATATAACCACCATCTATCTTACTGCTGGCAGTAGAAAAGACTCCTATTAATCCAATCAACTGAACGGCCGTGCTCAATTTTTGAACCTTTACTGGTACCCTGGCAAAATACTTATGGACTTCGTGCGGAACCTGGAGCAAAGGTGGCGGCTTTTGGTCTGTACTAGGACGATATAAAATTGGTATGTGTCATTCAACTAATCAAACGCCGTCAACCTAAAACCGATCATGAGTTAGGTTCTCAACTCCAACAGAAACCACTTTGCACCAAATGTGGTTGATGAAAAGAATTCGTGCCAAGCATAGGTTCCTGTACTCCCTGGGATCCTTTCCTCGTCGATCGGACTCACTTAAATGCACTAATTCCACCATATCCACATGCTGTATCATTTCTGGTGTCCAGGCGATTACACGCAGCGTATAAAATCTTACCCTCCACTTTTGGATTTGCGCTCAGGTTGGGGACGCTGAGACCGTTAGGAGACACTACTCTGCTTGCCACCACCACAAGGACTTCAGTCCGAAACGTGGTTGTTTTGAACAGCAGAAAAAAGTTGCAAGATGAAACCCATCTCCGGCGTTTTGTTTGTACAAAAGTATTCACTTTTCCCAGTTAGACCAACTCTCCAATAAAGTACTCTGCATAATATCACATGTGGCGAGAATGTTCTTCAGCTGGTCAGGCGTTCTCCTAGACCTCACAGAAAGAAGTGATATGGCTGGCCACTCAGATGGTCCACCTCGACCGATGGCCGAACTGCTCACGAACAACTTGGGCCTAGTGAGGTAATGCACCATCTTGTTCCCGCCACAATGAACTGACTGCATCATCTGCCTGAAACTGGGATCCTGAATCAGCTTGAAGTGCGAAGCTGAGCGCTCTGTGCTAGGCGTCAACCCAAGGGAATAAGACCGGAGGGTGAACAGGAGGGGCAGTTCCAAAACCACCAACATAACCAACTAGCAACTTATAATTGTCAATTCGAATGAGTACATCTGAACAGCTGAGGTTCACAGTGCATTCAAAGGGTGGGGGCATCTGCTGGCCCGCACCCTTCAGGAGACACATCGTGGGCACACATAACCAGCTAGCGCCGCCCATGCTTAGCCTTGTCAGAAACTAAGCAGCTTGCAGCTGCTGCGGTCCATCAGAGGTGCACATCTCTAAAGTCCTTAAAGAGAGTCGAGGCCGGAACTGTTTGAAATCTTCCGACCCTGTTAGGGCACCACCCAACCTAGACATCAGGTTGCCCGTCACCGCTCCCATCCGGGTGCACTGTGCACCGTATTTTATCACTGGGGTGTGATGTAACGTAAATGCTACACAATTACTTTGCAGAAATCAGAATAGCCCACTTACAGGGCATTTTGGTTTCCTCGAACTAAACATCCCTCGAAGATTCCCATGGGGTGGACTTCTCCGCCCCCGTAAAGTGCTTACGTCTCAGCTGGCAACTCTAGGTTCGGAATGAAACTGTGTTCACACGGTGGTCACAGTGGTAACAAAGCGTTATGCATTCATATCATTCACCTTCATATAATGATATTCTATTTCATTATGACAATGGGGGCAGTTGCATTGTAGAGGGAGGAGGTATAAATTCCCTACAAAGAGATAGCATGGGCTTCGTCACTATCAAGTATGCAATTACGCAGTGCTGCAGAAGGATAAACGCAACAGTTTTTATCGCCCGCTTCCAACTGCGTGGAAATGAGCCGAGGTGGCATGTTTTGGGGTGCGTAGGATGGGCCGAAGAATTGGAGGTTCCTCACAACGTCCTGTGACCTTCCAAGACATTCTTTGCTGAAAGAACCGGGGTAGTCATATGTGTGAAACTGGAGGAAGAGACGAACTAGTAGTGGTCTTGTTTTGAGCAGGATCCTTGGGTACATTTAGACAAGCTTCGAATATATCTCTTGCTTTTTTAAATGTCCAACCGATTATACGACCTTAGAGCCGCCCTAATGTCCAAGCTATCTAAGCATTCATTCGTTTCATAAATGGAACCACTGAAAAGATTGATTATGACTTGCCTCGTTGGAAATCCTCAGCGATGCGAGTAATTAATCGACTCAATCCATGAAATCTGGCGTGTACCTGAACACCTGATATGAATTATTTGTGGTTTTCATTCACTGTTGTTGATTGGTCCCTCGAACGTTAGGCCATCGGGTCATTTTCTGAACGTAGCATTGCAATTTCGTTTGTACTGTTCTACATACAGTTACTCATGTTGACTCTTAATATTTCAGATTGTAAACTATCCCCATGGTCGGAGAATATTCGTACTGCCCTGTGGAGGCAAAGCATTATTTAAAAAACAAGGTCAGCCACTGTTGCTGGTCACCAAGGACAGATCTGATTGCGCTGGGATCGCTTAATGGCCGAGTTTCAGTGCACAGGTTTGTCACTGATCCTTTGGTTATGATATTTGAAGTTTGTAACAAAGTACATGCTTGATGTGTTTCCCACCTAGTAAAAGCTGTGATAACCAGTATCCCACACCACCGCGATAATATAACGTAAGATAAAGTCCCAAGGATGTAACCTAGGGACCTGTATAATGTTCAGAACCTTAGTGTAGCAATTTATAAATTGCAACGAGCTTGTCTGTGGATTGGTGACTGAATTTCCCCGGTTATTGCTCCTACTTCTTGTGTTGTCGCGGAAACGGTTTTCCCATCAAGTTCCTTTTTTTGTATGACCTGGTTTCTGCCTTCTGCACCTAGAGTTAGATTATTTATTCATTTTCCGACCCCTCCAGTCGGTTCATTTTTCATGTTTGTATGTATATTTTTTCATGTATTAAGCGACCGGGGATATCTGACACTTCTGCCAACCGCTAGATGGCTCATATTCCAATCAATAGCCACTAACCGGGCGGTCCGCATTCCCGGCTTTTTTGCCATTAGTCAGGCCTGAGAATCCTGGTAATATCCCGCTCCTTTTGGTTCCTTGATGTTATCTGACAGCTGTGCACCGAAAGCATCCCACAGCTGAACAAACTCTGTCTGTTGCACCCTTCCGCACTCACTAAGTCATTAACCGAACCTTGCTGATCGTTTGTGAACTAGATCTAGTAAGCAAGCTGGCATAAAATGTTTATTGACAGCACCCATTCAAAAATAAGTCGCCTTGTAGCTAAGGTACTGCGAGTTCGACCAAGCCTAGACGGAAGCAATAGGATCATCAGAGCCTTAATTCAACTCACGGATTTTAGTCGGACTCATCTGGTTGCAATCGTCACTGGAGTGAACGTCTATTCTTTCTTTACCCAAATCAGGTACAAGCTGGCATGCATTTGGGAATCATCACCCCCGCATCAGAATTCTGTCGTTACTTGTGTTGTCTGGCGTCCGGATGGCAAATGTCTAGCCGTTGCATATGACTCTGGCCATGTCCGGTTGATTTTGGCCAATGATGGTTTCGTCTACAAAGAGTTCCAATATCCTACATCGATAACCTATTTGAACTGGACTGCTGGGTTGATGACGAAACAGGAAGGAAAGGGATCCAATGCTCCCATCTATTTCCCAGACCTCAGTTCCCTAACCATGTTCCAGTCGTAAGTCACATCGTTTCAGTGGGTTCATGATTTCCTGCACAGAGATGTCAATTTCAATACCAGTGATACCTTCAAACTTTCACAACTTTTGGCGGATTCGGAAGAGCAGTAGGTGTACTTTCAATGTCGTCGACTGATGTGTCAGTTTTTTCATCCTCACAGTCTATTGTGCTGGTGTATTGAACTTTTACGGTTCAGACTCTTTCCTAATTGCTCGCTGGGCTTGCAAGCCAAGTCTGCTTTCCACCGAACTTCAATTTAAGGTTCGCATTCCTTTCCTGTTGGTGACAAATTACCCTTCAGTTTCTAGGCTGTCAGTTTTCTGCTTGTTTGAAATATCTTCTCATCTTGTACAGTTGGACAGAAGAGACGACTGGGCGGTCTTTTATGGAGCTGCAATGGGTGGGTGATCCCGAGCACGTTTGGTGGTTATACAACCCAATAGGTTCCAACCACTGGGTTAGTGACTTTTGGCACCCAGTTGCGAAATCTTTCCATGCATCATTCTCTCATCCGAATATCCAAAACGGTAAGCTTTGTGGGTATTGTTGATCAGTTTGAGAATATTCGCACCGAATTCGGTGCGATGAAGTCGAAAAGATTATTGTGTGGACATTTTAGTTTGGTTGGATTATCATGGGATAACACAAAATTTGTATACCGAGGTTTATTGCTCGACGTTTCGGACACAGTGGGTTACCATCAGGAGTGGAATAATTAGGATTACAAAAAAACAAGCGAATGAAGTCGAACTGAAAACTACCGTCACCATGAGGTCATTTGATTTGTCAAGAGGAGACGCTCCCGTCTGCGGTTTGCTGCTGACTTCAACGCATCACGTGTCTGGTTAGTCTGCATATTGATTAGTCCCGACAAAACAGCTGGCATGGATAAACGGCTGACTCCACCAAGTGGTCCGCACAGCATCGTTCTGTGTATATCTAAATATCTCTTTGAATTAGTTGAGCTTGATCAAATAAGGCCGCGTGGTTCTCTGCTGGAGTGTGCACAGTGATGGCTGGATCTTCTAGCTTTTATATTTAGAAGCGTTTTGAGGCGGAAGACGAGCAATGCGCACTTTCAGATGCCTAATAGATTCGCCCATATGGGTACTACTGCAGTCCCCCCAATGAAATCTTGGACCCACAGCCAGTTTGATTAGCTAGGGAAATAATATCCTTAAGGTGGACCAAGTGCTCTTTCTCTGTACTGTTTCTCTTGAAGACAGTGCGTATATTGACATCAGCTGAAACCTGACGAATTCCTTTGAAGGTCTGCTGACGATAGGTAATCTGCACAGTCCAGAGAAAGCTCCTGGCTTGGAGCTGTTGTTTTCTTTGTGAATCATCTGTTGCCTTCTCCATAAAACCTACTGGTAATCGTTTTAGTGAATCATCTGAGAATGTTATTAGCTCCCAAGACGTCATCAGAACAGACCTTGTTTGCTCTGTTCGTCAGTGACTGCTCAACAGTTCCCTTTCTATTCACCGGACGGTATGACAAGTAATCGAAATATCTTCCGGCGTGAGTTGACTTTCGATACACAGGCACCTCAAAACCGAATTTGACTGTGACAAGGCCGTCTGAGAAACTCAAAGATCACTTGGAGCTTTCAGTTTCACAGGTGGAACTTGCGCCATTATACAGGGAGTTGAGTAGCACCAATAAGTCACTGGAAAGCTCGTATCGCTTGACCGCGAATGTATCACCAACATAGCACCACCAGATTCGCGGTTGATTTCTGTAGTTTTTCAATAATAAAAAAATACCTGCCACGATTGATGCACCCAGAGCGCTCATGGCGACACCGTTCGTTTAGCACAGCCAAACAGCATGTATATCGAAAGCTGTCTTGTGATTGTTGCATCAGATCAAGCTTTACGTCATACATGCCTCACGATATCGTGACAGCAACGCCATGTCTGAAAAGCCAAATTCATTATTAAGAGCCGTTTGTGATCCTATCGGTCAAAATATGATATCTGCTAACTCTGTGTCGTACTCTGATGAAAAATTGTTTCTTTAAGCACTGAGAAACGATTTTTGAAGGAGAAAAACGGGCGGTAGATGAATAGCCCTGGTGTAAAAGAATGGTGATACTGTTGTTGAAAACGGACCAGGCTTCCTTGGCCTCAGACTGCTTTTGGTCTGACATTTGTATAAAACGATCTCAATCTACCCACGTTTCTAACGGTCCGTTCATCCTCATATTGTTACTAATACTGTTGTTATTATTTTATTCACTTTCTCACCACTTTAGTTGCTGGATAAAAGCTTTGACCAGATCTGCACCTCATGGGAAGATATGATCTTAGAAATGGACGTCAAGTTTACAAACTATGCCAAAGAACGACTATCTCGCAACAAGGTGAGTGTAAGTATGTGCTTTTGGTAAGTACTATCCCGCCCTACTATTTTAGTACATCATACTATATCTACTTTTCCATTTTATCTTCTTTTTCAGAAATGGTCCCTTGGCGTGGAGTTGTTGGAATTTATCTTATTTGGAAATTGTCCGTAGGTCACTCCCTTGAACTCTCTGTCTATTCTAGTGCAGTGCTTCTCTCCGGAAATTCTTGGTGGAAGATTGGACGGCTCCGAGCTTGAAGCGCACTGGTACTGCGACACTGAAAGCCTACGAATCCATCAAAACTATTTGTTTTCAACAATTGCAGCTGTGAGTTTCGGTTTCATTGTTCTGTGTTTTCCGAAGTTGATTCTTCCTCGGATGATTGGTTGCTTCGTTCCGGTTGCTCGCACTTTCTGCGGAGCGTCCAAAGATGTCTGAGTGACTAAGTGACAGATTCTCCTCCAAGACTCACTACAGACGATTAAGGAAAAAAGACTTCCAGTATCATCCAGCCTTTGTAGGCCATACAGGCTACACCGGGAAATAACAAGATTCTTCCTTGATGCCCCATTGAAGTCCATTCGCCTATCGTAGCAATGTGCTGGACTATGGGAACTCGCAGCAAATCAAGCCCACACAAAGTTTGAATGAGACGGAGCAAGGAATGAAACTGGGTGAGACAGTTATTTTAGACTCTAAACAGTCAACCTCATGTTGCTTCTCAAGAAATGGACTTAACTCCATCACGACAGATTGGGTTACGCTACGCAGCTACAGAACTTGAGTTATCCAGGTATTGTTCAAGGGCTTCTTCAGCAGCAGCTTGATATTACATGCAACTGACTTTCATCAGTGAAAATACAACGGGAAAATGTTGTATCCTATTATCTGAGACACTATACTTCTCTGTACTGTCGAGCCATGGACCGAATCAGTCAGAGGTGCCCTGATTCGGCATTAGCGGATGTTGTCAACCACTGAATTAGTTAACATCAGGTCATATGGTTTGAATTTGCGTGGCTGAACTGTGGTTGTTGCTCAATCGTGTCTTACGTTCTAGCCAATCACACAGAGGATTCAGATCTCTTCCCGGATTCCTGAGGTAATGATTCACAATAGAAATGATAAGGTTGTGTTGCACCTCTGGCTCTTGAGCATAGGTTGACCCTGCTACCTCATTACCGTCACATCACTACTGAAACGTCAGCATCCTTCGTAGCCTGTACTGACAAACGTGTTTAGTGGTAGCTCCCAACGTTTGAAGTTCAACTCCGTCCTAGAGTTTTCAGTTGTCCTTCAGAATTACCTTCAGCTTACGTCGTAAACCGAACTTTGTTGAGGCTCACAAATAAAACAGAGAGGGTATTCAGTGTGGAATCAACGGGAATCTTGGGCTTGCTTTTGTTCAGTCCTGAGCGACCTATCAGTATCTTCACGATATGAATGACAGGTGTGTGCCAAATGTACATCGTGGCTTGCTGAGTGGAATTCAGTCGCACAACCGTCTTTGTTTTGCATCCCGTGTAGTTTTGATCAGCGACCGATGCAAATTGCGCCACTTTGATCAATCTCTTTTCATCGTTTCTCATCGCGTTCTTTGTCTTCAATCAGGATCCTTCAAAGACTACTGTTTCACACTTCTGAACTGTTGGGCAACTTGCGTGATACGCAGTCCTACGCCAAATTCGGTGTATCCGTAAGGCAGGCCTCACGTCTGTGTGGTACAATCGGATGCGTTCTGCAAAAATCGCAGGAGTTGCATTTGTAAGTCTGGTTCGTTTCTTATCAGTGTTTTTCTTGCCGATGCGTACCTTTTTTGGGTGCACCAGAGGAGATAGTGTTGGGAGCTTTGAATCACTATCCGCCCCCGACAGGCCCTTCCAGAAGATGGCCGTACTCCCTCTGAGTACACAGGAATCAATTGTCGCTCCTCGATTGTTGGCAAGTTTAAGTCTATAAGGTCAATCACGACCATGTTATCTGAACGTGTAAGGAACACATTCAGTGAAACTGTGTTTAAATCTCTTGCTCTGAGGAGGCCAAAAAACGTGATCAGCAAAGTAGTTTTCGCGTCACACCTCCACCTACTTCCATTTAGCTCCAAAAATGTGTCTTCAGCTGTTCGACCTACACGTGTATGGTTCCTATTATCCGACGGTTTCGACATATGAACTGCCTTTTTCTTTTTAGAGTTATCGAGAAGAGCATCACTCACTTACGTGCGTTCTTCAAATGGTTATATGTTGGTAAGTCCTTGGAAAGCATCCAAACACATTGACCAAATTATTGGCTGTTCACACCTTGCTCAGTCAGTGGCTGTTTATGCCGGGACGTCACTTGACAATGCTTATCGATTTTAGGGCAAGTCCGTTTGGCCACTACTTCGTGCACCAAACTGGGGACACTGGGACAAACAACAACAACATGTTTGAGGTTTGGATATCCCGAGTGGAACACTGACATGTTGGTACTTTTGTTCGGACTCAGCAGTTGGCTTCCACACTTCAGCACATGGACTATTAAATTCAATGTTTTTATGAAAAGTGTGTTTACGTGCCTGATTGGAATGGGAACACAGTGGTTTGAGAGCCTGTCGTTGTTTTTCTAAACTGAAAAAATGACCGAACATCAAAATACTAAGTCGCCAGATCGGTCGAATTCAGTATATGGACTTGGGTCAATCTCTTGGATGAAACTGGAGTTTTGCCCCAACCACTACGTCAGTCTGTGTTCGTGGAACAAAACGGTTAAGATTACACAGTGTCGACATTCCTGCCCTACGTGCTGTCGCCACATCCTATTGGTATCGGCTTTGACTTCAGACTTTCTCCCAATTTACCTCTGTTCATCCAACTCAGATGTTGCCACCAATTGTTTGGCTTAGATGTGTGTTTAAGTTTTTGTGTCGCCCATCTTTCCACCAACATCAGTTCAGCGGCTGTCCTTTCTTTTGCTACACGATAGCTATTCTTGGCTTGTCAGGACGTGTGCTCCCGGACGATTTTCCGCGGGTAAGTTAATTTGTACCTGGGGAAGCTTATTTTCACCAAAGGTGCAGCTCTCTCTTCGCAATTAATTCTTATCATTTTTCTTGTATGTACTCATTAAGGTAATAAATTGACTGGTTCTAAGTTATCACAATGCTTCGGAAGTGTTCGTTCAATCCAAATCGGTTTGAATTACCACCAACTTCCTGACGTTTCTTATCTTGTGTTTGAGGAGATCAAAGTAATATTGGTCGCTGTAAGTGTTTGAGCAACGATACTTCAAGTCTTTTTTTGGCTTTGTCCGACGTGTTAACTCGCAGAAAGTCATACTCTCCGTGACAATTCGAAGAGCTGGTATACTACCGCCTGCACACCCAGCCACCTCCGTGCAACCCTACACCCAATAACCTACAGTGCTGTCATCAGCAGGCCATATCCTTATGTTTCGTGAAGAAGTTTACCTATATACTTGGTCATAGGCAAACTTCCCTTGTTTGGAGTTTGTTACTGAGTATTCAGTACCCGGCAGGCTGCTTTTGCCCCACGTACATTGGACTACGCAACTCTCGCAAGTAAATCAACTGGCTTTCGTTATCTCTGATATGAATCTACCCTTGACCTTCTCCAGTCACAGAATAAAATGCACATTCCACTTATGCTGTCTTTGATGATGATGATGCAGAACGCTATCACTGCATCTACAAAGTGGACAGTCAGTTCAGTTTGCATGCTCACTGAAGTTAAACCACCCAACATCAACATGCAAGACTAGTATGAATGTCACCAGCTTGCACAACCTGACACAAGGCTTCTATTGCCTCGTCATATTGTTCATTGCTTTGTATAACTTCATTCTTTCCTGTCATTGGATTAGTATCTGCGGCTGCATAGTTCCGGATAGATTAACCGCGGTTTTTTAGACCGGTTTATCCTGTGAGCCTCACGCATTACTGTTCACCTTCATAAAATGTCGAACTTCACCATTTCACTAGAAACAGTTGGCTGGATTCTGAATGGAACGTTAATGCAGCTAAAATATCAGGTGCTTGATAGAGAGAGTTTTCTCAAACTGGCCTCAAGAGCCGAAAACTCCTGTTCAATACGCGTTCGTTTTTCAAAATCTATTCCTCATCTTGGTAATATCATCTTATCTCAGCAACTCTGTTATGAAAAATACACCAATCGTTCCCTTCTCCCCCCTCAGGTCACTCCGGCCGAGCGAGAACTAGTTATCGACTTCATAACCAACTATCTTCAGCCGGTTTTTGTTCAAGGATCACTGCAAAGTTTCAGCGTCGATCTAGTGGAACAAGTGAGTGTGGGCAATGTTTGCTGTCTGTCTTATTTTGTTTTCAATTTTGTGTGTTGTATCACCAAACCAAGTCGGTCTGCACTGGGTTGAGAACCATCAGCGGCACTTTCATTAAATCTTGTAGGGTATGCGCACCCTCAGCATTCTATGGATGAGTTGAATCCTTTGACTTTCATGCCTGTACACTTGATCAGCTGTACTTAACTCGCAATTAAACAAGATGTGGCGCCACTCAACAGGGTCATTGTTGATCACACGGCTTGAGGGGCACTTTCTGGTAACAACGTCTCAAAAGAAGACACATGCTTTCAATCTTAGTCACGAAATTTGTTGTTCCCCGCAGAAAACGCTTGTAGACTCACATCAGTTTACTGGATTTTCCGTTTTTATGGGTTTAACTGATCGCTTTACGATACTATCCGTTTGCTGTTCTGAGCAGTTTATCCGGTGTTTTGCAGACTACTTTGGTTATAACTGCGGACAATTTCCTTTCGCCATTCGAATTTCTCCATCTTAATGATACAGACAGGACAGGTGGAAACCGGCCACTGTACCTAACCAAAATCGCCTCTTTAGTCTGCAAACATTCCCCAATGAAAATTTTAGAATTTTCACAATTGTCTTTTTGTTTCTGGTTTCTTTTGTTAGGAACTAGCTAGTTTAATGCTCTCTGAGCTTGTTAACTATTGTAGTAGCTCTCACTATCTTTCGATGCTTCCCAGGAGATTTCTCACAGATTAGGTGTACGGGTGGTTGCATGATTTGTAGAATCTATATTCCAATCACTCTGGTTTTGACCGTTCAAACCAGAATGGTCTGAAGGCGAAGTGTCACAGATTCCCTAAGCGTCCTTTTCTACATAAATTCCGGGCAGTGAATTCCCAAGCTGTCTCCACATTTTTCTATGCTCCCTTGACATTCGACACATTGATTTACAGAGTATGGAAACCAGGTGATTACTGGTCGTCCGATTGTATCTCCCATTCGTATCTCTCTCCAGATTGTCTGAGCGTTTGAATGTGTAAACGCCTCAGAATTCTTGCGATAGACTAGCATTATGTCCCAACCCCACCGAAAACAATTCAATAAACTCTGTGGTTGTACGGCTGTGAGCACCAGTGTCAACACTGTGTCTGATGATGGTGATGATTCGTATCTCTACTTCCTGTGCAGTCCGTCATCACGCATGTGCCGCGTATAGCTATCCACACTGATCTCTTACTGACGACTTGTATGAGGTTCTGGGGCAAAGACCGAGTCGGGACACACGAAGTTTAGCTTGTCTGCATGATTCCGTGCGAAGCTACCTGGTTAGTCCAGCTCGGGTGAAGCCTGTTACTCTTTTTCGGCTGGGTTATCAGTGTTGTGCTGTACAACAGGTCGCGAAAAGCGGAATAGAAAATTACAAGTGGTCCTGAATAAGATCCCTTCGATAGCAAACTTCGGACCCGGTTTATCAAGCAATCCAGACTCCCGGACCAAGTAATCTCCCATGGGAATTAGGCCAGCTGGACATACTTCGTCCAATACCACAAGCTTTCCGGTGTACCCGTATGTTCTGCAGTCAGTCGTGGAATCTAGTGACACGAACACCACTGGTAGAATCCAAAAAATAAATGTAGAGAGAGGTAACTTAGCTCCTTTCTAGACGAACTCACCTTCGCGGCTTTCTACCAAGCCACATATTTCTAACCTATCCGTTACTACTGTTCTGGGAATTTTGACAGTCCATGATTTGGAATGTACTAAAAAGCGCTTGACTCTGCTTTCCACCCACTTCCAGTACATTCGTTCAGGAGAAGTTCGAAAACCACTCGAGACGGTCGCTGCACATAGCCTGAATGAAGATCGGAGCCGGTCCCACATGCGTACTTTGATCCATTTGTCGGAAGAACAACTAAAGAGCGGCAGATTTCCAAGTTGGTTTCCGTTTGATTATATAACCACACCCGTATATTAGGTTACGTAGATCGTCAGTTTAGAAACTGTAACGCAGTAAAAGATGACCAGCTTTGTCATCAGAAGCAAGTATCTAGCAGCCCCCACGTATCTCCTATTTTTTCATCACTCATTAATTGTTGAAATTCATTGATTGATCACAGTTTAGTTATCGATGTATGCTAATGGGTATACTGTTTTGTAGTCGTCAATGCCATTGATTTAAATCTCCCGCTGTTCATGGGGCTGCTGTGTAGTAGACCAAGGACCACATGGTCACATGAGTGTACATAGCACACCTGTCTTCGCCTTTCTTTGAAAATGCATGTATGTGAAATACTGGGCTTACGACTGGTGTTTGTGATACTGCTATTGAGCAATGTCATCTGCTCGAAGAGTCAGTTCATATGAAGTTGTCATTCGTTTGGTGCCACTTTTTCTCTTAGTGGCTGAGTTCCTACTTGGCCTATTGCACCATTGTTTTCTCTCGCATTCGTTGCACGTCATTCTACTTCATATGCGTTCTCATTTTACGGGCGCAACATATATTGTCAACTAAACAACCGTGGTACAATGGATTCTATACGAAACCCCGACTAGTCCTTGAGCAGTTCGACAAGAAAACTGGCAAGTTGTCAACTGCCAACTACTTAAGACTATTGGCCACATTCACACCTGAAATCACCTTGACTAGGAAGATTCAGACCAAACTTTTTCCTTCTGACCTGATTCATACAGGTACCTGCTTGTTCGATGAGTTTAACCTGTCCCGTTGAAGGACACTGAAAGAAGCTACGTGTATTGTGGGTATTAGGAATCACCTGCGAACAAGTATGTTACACGATAGGGTTTTCCGAAGGTTGTTCGAGAGTGTGGTGAAGACCTGGATGGTTGCATTTCACAAGTGATTCGTTCATCTTGCTTCTATGGTTATAATGTGCTGTCTGTTAAAGAGTGAGGAAATGTATCTGCTTCAAGAGTTTATAAATGTTGTTCAGGATGACCGCATTCGTGAAGCTGCATTGGCCTACACTGATTCGCACATGTACTTCGCGTGCCGGAGGAGCTTCCGCCTCGCAAAGCTCCTTTTGACCAGCTCTGTGTCCAGTGGAAGCGACCGAGGTGAGAACAATCTGGCAACGAAGTATAAAAACAACATTCAGTAAACTCAGTCGGGTTTACAACTGCCACCTCCCCGGATGAGAACTCTGGGATTCAACTCAGCAATGCTTATTCGTACTGGCAGACATGGCTCAATCACGCGGTCAGCGGCGTTCGTGCATCAAAGCTATTACCTTCAATGCGTGGCTGCCCAGTTTCCCAAACTAATTAATCATGTCACCGCCTCCAATGAGTGGCTGTCTCCCACGCTATCCCATTTTCCGGTGATCGAAACTATCAGCTGGAACCAACGTATCCTTGGTACATGGTTTATAGCTGGTAGACTCAACTGAACTAACTATATCATACATCTCTACATAATGTTCCTGAAGTTGAACTCCCATTGTCTGACATCAAGATAATTTATTCTGATTCTACAAGTAACAGCATTGCGAGTGGAACATGATTCTGCTTGTTTCATAACGCTCAGACATCATTATTTTTGCAACATCGTCGGGAGAATTTCAAATGGCCAGCATCACATTCGTCTGCAAGTCTTATTCCTTTAGCCAAATGTGAGGTTGTCTCCGAAGCCCTGCAAAAGATGCCACAGGAGGATGCCATCCAACCCGTTCATTGTTTCGATTGGGTTCATCCACTGGTTGATTTTTTCAAAAAGAAGATGGCACTGTTAAATGCCACCGACTCAGTCCATCTCCAACCCAAATCCCATTTGGACCTGAATTGCTTGGTGAGTACCTCGACTTTTTAGTGTAGTGGACAGGGCCTAACTCAACGTGTTCTCCGGCTGTCATTCATCCGATTCCATCTTCCTCTCAATGAGTGACTTCCTACTTGACTCTGTACGGTTGCATTACAACGCGCTAGCTTCCTTATGCATTCTTATTCCCATTTGATGGACACAGCAAGGAGTCTGATTAACGGGGCTAGTTGTGTTAGGAGATTTCAAGTGTACAAACATACCATCTTGTCATCTAGCATCCTGCCACGTGTTCTTATCCATCTCACAGCTGGTCTGTTCCATTACTGCCCGAAGGCAACACTGGCAGATCTGATCATGCACACCTTGGAAGATGACATTACAGCGCTGTTCGGTCCTCCAACGGTAAGTGGCCTCCGTTTTTTTCTCATTTCGCTTTCTGGACTAGCAAAGTTGCAGGTTAACTGGCATCCACTGAACCCTTCTTTTACGTACGGAACAAAAGGGCTTTACACAGTCACAGATTGAACGTCCTGGTGTTGGCAGCTTGGTCCAGGACAGGCGCATTTTCGTATTAAGCCCAAGAACCTTAATTACAACTTTGTGTTGGTAGACATCCATGCAACGCTTGTGTAGCGCCATTCTTCCACTCGGCTCTCGGAAAATCTATTTTTCAGCTCTGACCGCATTTATTCAACCAGCACAACACTAATTTGTGCCAGGCTAATATCTATACCGCATTTACTGTCTCGGGGATAGGCTCGATCCTTGGAACTTTCTGGTCGATTTGTGAGCTATTTCGAATTTCACAGTTGGCTCTCGCGACTTAAGGCGACCCCATTGTACCTATTTTTCAGTATAAGGTTGCTTATTCCGATCTGAAAAATTCCTTGTTTGCTTGCTATTACAGGCTCACCGAGTGTTAGCTGCATTTTGGTCAATCACCGTTGTTTCACACTTACAAGTTTTTAAACTGCCATGTATATGTTCTATTAGTATACTACTGTGACCATATTCGAGAGGGTTTTCACTAACAAATTGGTCTTGAATTTGTATAGACGGTCATTATTTTCGCTTTTAATACAATCTCAGCTCACCTCTGATTGGCTCAATTCCATGCACTCCCTTTTACTCCTATTAGTTGCTTATTTTGGGTGCTGTAGGTGTAGCCTACCTTCCAGGCTGGGGTCCAAATAACTCTCCTTGTAATTGGATGGAGACGCTGTAAGTTACGGCGGCAAACCAAAACCAATGGTGTTCATGTTGCCAGTTTCTATTCAGATCTTCTGACCGGCTGTTGAAGATGCAGGCTCCCCTAGTGTTTACGCTAATCTAGGATCATGTCGCTTCCCTCTTACAGTCTTTGTCTTCTTCACATGCCCGGGTTTTCTTCAGATGACTTGGTATGGTTGTATGAAACATTGTTGGAGGAGGTGCTTCAACTCTGTTGCGAGCAATGATTGAATGTTGGTATTGGTTGCTGATTTTCTCGAGTCCGCTCTTTCTTTCAGGCAGGCGATTTTGATCGTGCCTGCTTCGGATTCGCGGAGTCAATCTCTCAGTTGCTCTGCTGCGAACAGTGAGTTCTCTTCCCGTAACAGTTCCACTACATTCGTATTTATATCGTTTACCTCTGGCATCACCCTAAGGCAATTAAAGGTTTATTAAACGTAGCAGACTAGGCGAGTGGGAACACCCATATTAGGGCAAAGGACAGATGTGTAGATTTACTCCTAGTGTGACTGAAGTTGAAATTTTCTCTGTGGATACCTCTGTTTAGTGGATTCATTATCCTGTGTAGCCTTCTCGATAGCTGGAAAGCTACCTCGAAGTTGATGCTCAACTAGAAGGTAATGTGTGCAAGCTTGTACTCCCAGTATTATTATCGCAGTAAAGACCAAATACTAACGTACTCTACCATGTTTACTTTGATTAGATAGGTCCTGATTACAAAACAGGTTTACGCATACTATCTGATACACGATGTCTTTGAGACTACGACGAATTAAATGGTGTCTAATACCAAGTACCACGTACTACAGTCTGTAATTGGCATACCTCTTTGACGTTAACTGTCGTTAGCTTGTACTGCTAAAGCACTAGGAGTTGCAGCTAGGTTTCTGGTGACGATTGAAGCCTCCCTTACTCGATATGCCCGGGATGAATTGTGCTCTTTTATATTAACTCTATAACCGAGTCGCGCCCGCAATAGACTTGGGAAAATGTTTCACCATCTTTTGATATTCCATTCCAAGTAGATCGTGTAGACCGATCGATCTCAAATAGAAGAATCGTGGAGCACCCGAATTCAGAAGTGGTAGCGACGCTCCATTGGTCCGGTTTGTTTAGTCACCCAAGGGAATATATGTATATTCGGTAATATGCTTTCACATCGCGAACCACGTTACTCGTGGTTTTAAAAAGTCCTACGAACGCAGTGTTTGAGACATAGAAGAATAGATCGAATATCAGATGTACTCGCAGGTATCGTCATACGCAGACTGACCGCCACTAGCGATTTAATGTACTGCAAGAAAAAGGATGATTTTCACAGTCGCCGTGATCGTGTCGGCGAGAGTTTTACTCGCAGACACCTGTTGGGATATCCCTGAATCTACCAACGGCCGACTACTGAAGTTCCAGACATCAGGGCTGCCTTCGATTAGGTTAATCGGTGTGATTTGTCGGGCTGCCCAAACGGGGCACTGAAGCAGCTGGTAAGCATCTGAATGAAAGTTCATCGAGTCACATTTGTGTCCGTAACCAGCTTTTGTCAACCTTTCTGGTCACCAGTGATATCTACTGGATATACTCCATTTTCCGTTCTCCGTGGTGCCGTCGCGGATCTTTTCCGGCGAGCGATTGCACACCGTGTCCTGTCGCACAGGAGACACTGCGTCGTATAGCACAGAGGCCTGGCCCTCTTTGGCGACGGGACGACATTATTTTTCCATTTGATGTACTGTGTATTGGTTGGGCGTTGAAGCCGGCCACTTCGTGCGGCTGATGTGCAATACCCGTGTGCATGTTGGTCACTACCTACGAATCATTCCACGCGTTTGGTGGAAGCATTCTAAAAGTACATATTATTACAGCGGAGCCGAACTTCAGCGTGCGCTTCCTATACATCAGCTTCGACGATAGGTCACATCTCAAGAATGCCATGGCGATGACTACGAAGGCGTGGTAAAAGCGTCACCCAACAGCGTGAAAAAGATGGCATCCTTGTCAGTTCGACTTCTTGGCTGGATGTAACGATTACTCGTTGCTAGACGTTTTTCGGGATATGGCGCAAGACAGGACTCAGTGGTATTCCCGATGTTTGAAATTATGTGGAATATAGATAGCTCGGCTGTGCTACTCGGTTGTTGCTGTGTTCGTGAAGCTCTTCAATTGGATCAATCCATTTACGAATCCTGGTGAGCAACCCAACAACCGAGATCCGGCGTTCTTTGTTTGCTATCATGGACCTTCCGATTTTTCAGTTTATGCCTACGTTTTCCTACCCTTTTGGCACTAGACGTCGCGTGTCGTTTGCTCCTTTGTCCGGACAATAATCCTTCCAATTCAAGTGTTCCAACGCGCATGAGTGTGGCTCAAGTCCAAGTCCGAAACGCCAATTTGATCAAACACGAGGTTCGGTTGGAGTTAATATGTTCCCTACATGCGTACTAAATTTTTTCAAGCACCTGTTCATAAAGTTGTCTCGCACGTCTTTCTCAGGTATTCATATTTTCAGAACCTACTCTGCCACAGCATTTCCGCTTTCTCTGCATCCAGCGACGTCATCATATCACTGCGTTATTAGTAAATACTTCCCAAATGTATGTCTAGTTGCCTGATAGTATCACTGTATGGGTTGTCGATTCTGGTACGCTCCCTACCTAGCTGACCTTCATCTGACTAGCTTTCGGATGAACGTATCATGTAACTATTGCATTGATCAACACCACCACCAACTAAAGCATTCATAGGCCTCTTGTATCTGATCACGCTTTCTAGCCGTAGTTCAAATCAGCCAAAGTGATCTCACTCTCGTGTTACACCCTTCCTAGGTTACAAAAAAGTTGCGTCTTCGATCCGGCGTGGAACTTCTGCTCTCAGTTCCCTGCGGTTTTCACAGGTGACTCAAAGTTACGGAACTCTCCAACGGATTCGAACAGACAGAGCACATACCTCGCCTGGTCGCCTTCCCGAGCGGAACTTTTACTGACAGAATTTCCATTTGATCTAACGAAGACAAATCTACAGTGAGTGCAACCAATTTTTGATAAGTGTAATAACCTTTTTCATTCATATTAAGACTAGGAACAACTTGCATTCACCTACTTCCGGACGTTCTGACTCGCCGACGTTTAAATCAGTAGGATTCGGGATAGACCGTACACGTGTCACTCATCGTTTCGAATAGCATGTGCCGGCACAGAATTTATGTTTTTGTCTATCACTATCGGCAACCGGTTGTCATCGTCTGCATTGGTCATGTCTGTTTAGCCCGCTTGGAATACTACTTGTATCTCCCCAACGGGGCTCATATTACACAAAAACCCAAAAGTCCCTTAACAGTTGGACTTGTCTAAGCTAACACGGTACGCCACCTTCATGATAAATTCTACTTGGGTACACCTAGATTGCTTGCTGTCTATTGGGGGTTCTACTCGAAAGTAAGGAGCTCCAGATAGCTCAGTGTTTAAGGCGCCAGCTTACGGACCGGAAGGTCCGTGGTTAGAACCCAACCTCAACATCTCGACAGCTCCTGGCTGGGCTTGGGCAACCTGGCAGTATCCCAGCTCTCGTGCCTCCTTCCATTGGCATGGCAGCTAGGCACCGAAAGGATGCTACAGATGAATGATTATCTTTATTATCAAAAGTAAGCCGGAACCTAAAATGGATGTGAAAGCCCGGTTCCCACGTCACTGTAAGTCGATCTCATTAACTCGCACTAAATGAGTGCAATGTCAACAGTCCAAGAAAATTACCAGGCCATGTCAGATTGTTGGCGCTCTTCAAGTTGGGCAAACCTTCGCTGGGTATTCTCCACCAGGGACATTTTCTCGTATGAACCTCTTGCATTCCTCTGGAGATATGAATCTTCGGTTAATGATTTCTTGATGCATTTATGTGTGCCACCCCTGATAATGCCTGCCAACATACGGATTCACAATCCTTCGATTGTTCTGCTGTCTTCTCACGAACCCAACAGATGGTGCGAGCCGCGTTCAACCACAAACTTGCCTCACCCTAAATTGCGTTCGTTGCTTAGAATCCGGCTCATTTCGCTCTGTGTAACGAGTAGAACAAAGTCATGGCCACAAACGTAGTGTCCGATTATCTGGAGAGTTGACCAGTTTGGTGAATCACAGTTGAAAAAAAATGAGTTGAGTCACAGTGACACTTCCAATCGTTTCTTCTATGCAGGTTTCTTGCGGAGAGAATGTATTATATTCACAGTGTAAAAAGTGTGAGATTGTTGAAGTTTTTTTTCGAATGTTGCTTGGATGGGTGTTTCATAGGTAGAAGGAGCACCGTACGAACCGTGCACGCTTTCCTCTTTGAAAACTCTTATTGTGACACCTCTGGGGAAGTTTACCTCTGGTGGCAGGTATTACTACACTGTACTCCTAAATTCATTGTATGTTGACAATAATTCCCACTTAATAGATCTTTGACTTATGCCTAGAACCGTGTGCTTACTGGATACTTCCACCGCATGACCTTCATGCTAGGCGTGTCTGGCCTCCAAATCACCGACCCTCGCAGACTGACATTCATTCATCATCCACATTGTCTGCTTCTCAATCGTGTATTCCATGCGCGCCCAACTGGGCACTCCTCACGACTGTTTTCTCAGTTTAACTGTATACATCATTGTTTATCATTCTAAACTTGACTTTGTGGCAAAGCGAGCGATGGAACTGCACAAAATGTTTCCATTTACTGCTGGTAACTCATAATACCTTTCCTCGAGACAGCGTCATTCAACCTAAGTGGTTCGCTTTCCAATCAGCCGAAATTACGCATCGTTGGTCGGAGACCGGATCGGGATAAAACTTCGTCTTCCATGTACCGACACTGTTATGTGCTATCTGTGTATATTTTTCCATAGGATTTCATCTGTGGTCAACTTTCAAACATTTTGTTTGATTCTGTTTTAGCGGCGGTCGAACAGCTTGTCTAGAAGTTGACGATATCCCAACGGTCCCAAACCCGAATCAGTTGTAAGTTTTTTGTACCGTTTTACAGGTGTTTTATTTTAATGTCAATCTTCTGTTTTCCTCATCCTCCACTGTAACCCTGAGTGCTAGTCTGTGATCAATCTTAAGTTTCCAACAGCAATTAGATCGGTGACTGTTAGGGGCCAGTTGCAAGATAATCGGCATGCGTTCAGAGGGCTCTCCGAAGTGCGCAAGTTTGTCAGAGCCTTGGGAATCTTCACTCAGTCCGCCGCCCATCGTACACGAAGAAGAGTTATCAACTAGTGGAGTTGATTGTGGGTGGTTAGAACCCGTCTGACGAATTAGTGTCACGGCGTAAGCTTTTGGATACCAGTCGATCGACCAGTCGCGTGCCATCTTCTACCGGTCCAATGTCACGCTTCTGATTCATGGGAATCGCGACCCCCTACCTCAGGCTACGTAACAATGCAACAGAAATGCATGAGACAGTCGTGTTTATTCTAGTCGATGACCGTCAAAAGTTTGCTGAAGAAACTTACTGATGCGCCTTCTTCCAGCAGTTCTGGCCGTTAGTTTTTCGTTTGAGAATCTTTTATCAAATCGACGAATACCTGAAGAGAGTATGTAGCACCGAAAGCATTCTCTAACGCTTCGCACACTTGCCTTGTCAGCTGAGTTAGTCGGCTAGTCGAATTTTGTGAACTTAGGTTTTCCTTGTAATTTTCTTTTATCTTGGAATCCTCATCCCGTTTTCCTACTCCGTAGACAACTGGATCACCACTGTTCCCAGTGTCCAAGGTCAAATATCATCTCTGTATTTTATGACTATGTGAATCCATGGGAAAGCGAGTACCTTGGGCGAATGTTTCTCAATTCATCAATGGTAGAGCTAGACATTTTAGTCAAATTTCGTACGAATGAAGTTCGCATCATGACTCGCATTTTTCCGATGGTATTTCTTACCTTCAGAAATCCTAACCAAAAGGCTGCGGATCGAAGCGTAGAGCCTACAGCCTTTTAGGAACTCGTTGCTGATTTCATAGTTCCTGCACCCCTTGGATGGAGGTCATTTAGTGGTGTGTTCAGCAACCCTTCAGCAGTACGTCTTCCGATGAGCCACTTAGGAAAGAACAGGTGCCATAGCAATGCAACTATCGTGGCTGAACCGCAATGAAAACCAGGTGCTTCACACGCTGTCTATAAATTACTCAATATCGCGGCCCATTCAAGACCCCGGGCTAATTTGTCCATCCGTGTACGTTAGTGGAGATACTAAAGGGTGCCGTAAAGGATTTCTTCAGTAGAGAGGCATCTCATAAGGGCTTACAGTCGTCGATGTCACATCAGTGTCCTGACCGCTGGGAGCGGTTGATAGTTTACTGTTCCACTTCCTATGGTAACCGAATTGTGGGACCTCCAGCTTACTTTGCGTCTTGACCCGTTGTCACCCGTTTTATGTTGATCACTCCTCTCACTCAACGGTTGCTTATATGAATGCTGTCTTTCTCCGCAGAGCCTACGAAATTCAAGATCTCGAATTCTTCACGCCAGAACTCCTCACCCTTCTTTTGCGCCAGACTGCGAGAGCTTCCATTTCTGGAACTACCGAAGAACCCAGCAGTACCAGTCACATAGTCATGGTTCCGGTTCAACTACTGCTTGCTGCGTGCGACGAAGGTATCTCGTCTACCGCAGTATCCACCGCTTGCGAACCTCTGTGGTCATCTAGCAATTGTCACTTGTACGTTTTTTATACCGCTTGCTACACAGTCTATGCTTTCATTTTTTGAAACTTCACAACCATGTATAATCCTCCACACTTCTGTAGACCCACCAAACGGCTGTCAGAATTGATCACTTCGGCACACGTCGAATCGCTCCCTTGTACGGCCACCAAGCTGGCCACAAATGGCGGACGCTCAATTTTGTTTGTGGTAGGTCCACTTTTCATACCTTACATCAAGGTGACTAAGTTTGGAATCTGTATTCTCGCAATACGGTAGCCCACATATTATTCGCACCTCCCATCAAGTCGTTCGCTTTCGAGCTTACTGTCATATCCAACATGTTCATATGTGGCTTGTGGAAACAATGCAATTGTACTGGCAACAATTTCACCAAATAGTTCTCGATAAGAACTGGGGCAGTTGATTACAACTGGTATAACAAAAAACTGCATCAGTTCTCGCGTAGGGTGAATGAGTCAAACGAGAGATCTGTACAGCCTCGTGCACACCACACCATGCCGGGTCTAATTATCTACCGTTGAAGTAGAAATTTGTCTTGGAATGGAAGGGATATAAGCAAAGTGAATTTCCGTGTCCTTTTTTCAATTTCACGTCACTTGTTCTCTTTGCGAAGGTAGAACTGAAGGTGCAGTCTCTGTCTTAACATACCCGTTTTGGAAACTGAATATCTACCGCATAGCCAGTGCCTGCTGACCATCGTTCCTATTATCGAAAATCTGAAGATTTCATGTGCTAATACTGTAATTAGCACATGAAATCTAACTTTCCACAGATCTCAGAGAGTGCCGACTTAGGCCACCACTCTGTACGAGTAGGCTCCCACCCCAATCGTGGCTGTATTAGCCAAATGTCTATTCTGCAGAGGACGTAGATATCCCAGCAGTAGTCACTCGGTCTGACGTTTCTCCACCCACAAGCTACTCCCAAGTCACTTGCATGAAATGGCTTATAGAGCTATGTGATTCACCTAGGCGCGCCAGAAACAGTTTACCGTAAACTATGTGCTTCTTCACATCGTAGATTGGGGCTCCACTGTCCTAGGTGTTCTTTATATCGCACGGGGTCCGGTAGACCTAATTTTCAACATAATGATGGGCGACTAGTCAGTCAGCGTACAGCGTCGCCTAGGTGGTGTGCCAACTACCACTGGTTATGCGAATGCCATAGATTTTCACCTCTTAAATGCAAATACTGATTTCTTTTAGAGAAGTGTGCAGAATGCTTTCTGCATCTTCCAGACCCAAAGAACCAAGAGTGAGCATACCCAATGATTGGGTATACGATTGGGACTGGCAAAAAAAGAGCACTTCTCGTTAGGGAGTCATGGGCTATTGTTGTACAGTTATGGCTGTTCAGAATCGGTCTTGTTTTGGTGGGTGAACAGATTCGCCGTTAATCGTTTCTGCAGGTAGAAAAGGCGAATACTCATTGACGCTTTAGATAGGTTGCGCAGTGCAATCCAATAAGTATTGTAGATCATCGAGTACTGAATCCTCCACAACGTCAAAAACTGTTTGTCACTAGAACCAGCATGGCTGCAAATTGTCTAGGGGCGAGATGGCTCAGTGGTTAGAGCGCGAATTTACTGACCGGAAGGTCCGTGGTTCGAACCCGACCTTTGTCTCTCTACTTCCCCCGTCTAGGCTTGGGCAACCTGGCAGTATCCCAGCCCTCGTGCTTTCCTCTGGTGGCATGGCAGTTAGGCACCGAAAGGGTGCTACAGCTGAACGATTTTTTTTTGCACACCCCCTAGTCAGCATAATACGGAGCCTTCCTTGAACCAATTCATTCTATGTGAGGAGACAATATTTTTGAAGCAAACAACGAAGCCTACATAGTTATGCCTTGCAATTCAGTTTGCGCTAAGTTGCATTTTGGCTCGTATGTTGAATTGTAACGCTTTGCATGTAGATGTTTTCAGTACAAGCAAAATTGTTTCAGTTACCACCGGGCTAAAATCTACCGTCTGTGCGTTCATTGAGTTGTGTTTTGAGTAACTCTAAGCGAGACTCCCAGAGTGGCGTACCTGTAGCTGGGCTCCGATACATCCAAAAATCAACATGCCTCACTGAAGCCTCGGAAAGTCTGCTTACAATAATTCAGCTTATGAAATTTTGTTTTCCCGCTTGACGAGGTAGCTAGATTGGTGTTTTTCATAGTGTACAGGTGGAACAACCATATTTTCGTTCTGCACCCATTCATTTCAGCTCTTTGAAGGTTCCTGTATGTGTCGAGTCTATTTGCTCGATTGCCCGGAAACAGATGGTTCCGTAGTGCGTGACAATGGAGAAGATGAAGTCGGTGATGCGGTAATGGAAGCTGGTGATCCAGATGTTGTCGAGAATGTCACATAGAAATCAGCAACCCTCCTTCTGTATATTCCGTAAATGCACAGATAAACTATGTTTTAATTCTTTGTTTTGTGTTTTGTTGTTTTTGGGTTTGTATTTTGACCAACTGCGGACCAGCAACGATTACTAACAGGGTGGATCAAGGGTGACACTGAACTAAGGGCTGAAAGTGGGTTGCTTGGTTACAAAAGTGAGGGTTGTTTGGAGGACCATGTCTTGATATCTGTATACGTAGGATAATCCCGTAAATTTGGTTCTCACTAACACACTTAAGGCTGCAAATATTGCGGTCATCATTCTGCTGTTATTTGTCACCGTTGATTATCCAACATACGGAATTTCAACGCCATTTATGTTACCTATTGCATGATACAAGATCAGATAGAAAGCCAGATATCGGACGCAGTGCAAACGTACGGACCAACGCTGTAATTTCATCGCCATCATCAGCTCTAAGAATAGCGTGCTTGCACAGTGGTTATAGCTGCCACAGTTTCGTTCGACTTGGGGAGGTGGGGTAGATAGCCGCACATTGGAGGCGGTAGCTGATATAATTGGTGTGTAAATACAGGGTTGTCAGTGGACTTTGTATATGGGGAGATTGGGAGGGGAGCATTGAAGGTAATAGTTTGGATGCATGAGCGCCATCGAGGGCGCGACACGGCCATGTCTGACAATGTCTCTAACAATTGATGTGTCCCATCCAGGGAGACGGCAATGATCAGTGCTGGCAATGGCTTTCATACTTCGCTGCCAAGCCATTTTGGACCTCCGCTGGCTCGTTCCTATCCCTCACGTGGTTGTGCAGAAAGAGCACTTCGAGGAATTCGGTCGACTGGTATGTGGGGCACGTGACCAGGCCAGCGCAACCTATAGAATGTGGACAAGTTATTTCTTCCGAAAACCATTCGACGTACTTCAGCACTGCTTATCTGGTGTTCCCACCAGACTCGGGCAATTCACCGAAGACATCGATGGTCGGGCGCTGAGTCTTTTGGCGACTTCGGCGCGCAGCGCCCAGGTTTCTGACCTGTATAATAATATGGAGCGCACCAGAGCATTGTAAACTGGACCCTTGAAGGATGATTTGATGTCACGTTGTAATTTGGCTAAGAAACAGTGCGTCTAAAGGACGTTCGTGCCTGGTGGTCGTCACTAACTGCAGATGTTCTCGACAAGCACAGAACTTGCGTGGTATCTTTGCAAATCACTTTCAGAAATGAAACCACTCTCTACTGCAAAATTACTGACGTGTTCGGCCTTTCTGACCGTTTTATCAATGAGTCATGGATTCATCCCCCGGGTGGACGGGTTTCTTATGCTTGGGATCTTGTTACTAAAGCCTGAAGTATTTCAGTGAGCCGTGATCTACTGGCGTCAAATGGAACTCATTTGGCGATTTTGCGGAATACAGGCAGCTCGGGTGCGCTGCTTCGTTGCTGTTCTGTTCGCCGAGTTTGGCTGTTGGATTGTAAACGTTTCATCACCAGTCGAGGTGACTCAACCCCACACTAAAGACGTCACCTCGACTGGTGGCGAAACGTTTGCAATCCAGCTGCCAAGCTTGGCGAACAGACTAACAACCAAGGGGCCCGCTTTATCATTGCGAACTCACCGAAGTCTAACATGATCCCTAATCTACTGGTTTCACTCAGTAGACCAATGAAGTTCGCTGATGCTTTGCAATCCTGGGGACAGCGTTCCCAACGGCCGCCTAAATTAGCTCAGATTTTACTTGTATATATGTTGGCCAAAGTGGCAAGGTAGATCGAAGGCGGATCACTTACTTATAGTCATCTGGTAAAATAGAAACTTCACGGCCAAGTCGCGTGGGCCGAAAAAGTCACCAGTAAAGTGCCCTCCCGTTATCGGATAACGTATGTCTTTGTGTTTGCTTCCAAACTTGAACATATTGCGCCTGCTCGTCTTAAGACGTCCTCGTGTTTTCCAGGTAGTCTGGATGAAAACGTAGGGTAGCTGGATGTGCAGTTAGGGTTCACCGGGCACTGTCTGGGAACCTCCACCCCTTGTGGAATTATTTGTTCCTCGTTTTTTTCCTTCCGGGCACAAATTCCTGTCTGGCCACCTTGAGAATATTGTCGAAATATCCCATAAAAACGCATGGACGTCTTAACTTCAAGAAGACCTAGCCAGCCTCAGTCGCCTGTGAAACTGAATGGACTTGTTAGGCTGAATCCGTAACGCTTCAATTCTCTTGATCAAGCGGTTCATTGAAGGCTTTTATGATAACGTTTTCCTTTTAAATAAAATTTCCGTAAAATTTTTGAGGCTGCACTCAACATATCCCTGAAGTTACAGCACACCACCCAATGGCTTGTGATGTATCCCGCATCTTCCAAACAATTGTCCATGCCCTGGAGACAACCGGCGAACTCAGTTCCCTAAGAACACGCACCGACTCCAAGTCTCTGAAAGACAAACCACAAAATGCCTTTTCCTTTTGGAACCGTGCGTCTAGCCTCCGCGGGAGTCTGTGTGTGCTGGCCGGCTATATCAAACGTGTACAACAACTGACCGGGACGAGCTTGGGCAGCTCAACGAAACAACGACTACATTCAGAACTGACGGAACAAGTTACACAAATGATCGATCAATGTACGACGCTATTGCTTCAGTTGAAAGAAACTTCTCGGCTAGACGAACTGGGACGCGTGTTGACCAATGATCAAAAACAGTTGAAACAGCATCGACAAGTCGTTGTTGAATGTTTAGAAGAAAAGATGAACAAGTTGCGTCGGTTAAGGGATATGGAGGTAAGTTCTTTTTTCACCGATGATCCCGTTGTAACCTCTCGGATTTCGCGGCATTTGACACGAACAGAACTAACCAAGTGTATTTACGTAGTTGGCGGCTTTTCTTTGGCCAATTACTCACATCTCATTGTAAGCAAGCGCAGTCCGTTGCTATTAAGACCCATGTGGGGTCTTTTAATGTGTACGAGCCAGCCAAGAGCTTCGCTTTCAGGTGCTAATCATTTTACCTGCCCGTAATACTTCCAGACTGATGGTTGATCAGACGGCCGTGGATCTGTTCGCCGAGCTTGGCAATCAGCTTGCAAACGCTTCGTTACCAGTCGACGAAGCATTATCGGTGCGCAGTTGAGTGGGCCCCTTTGATCGGTGACGAAAAGTTTACAAACTGATCGTTAAGCTCCGCGAGCACATCAACGGCCATCCGATCAACTGCCAGTAAACGCACCCGACCTACAACTATTTCGACATATTGTCGAATTCTAGACTCAACGTAAGGCAGATCTGTTTATGAACGGCGCCGGGAGAAGTTTGTGGACCACGACGAACTTACCACTCTTAGTGTTATGTATCAGTTGATCAGTAATCACTGTAAGCTGAGCACTGTGTGCCTGGCCTTCACCTGAATAGATACAATTAGGATGGTAGGCCCCTGGGACGCACCCCAGTGAGAAGCTTGGCCTGTTCGTCAGATTGCCCTGAACATTTTCTCCAAGTAAGCAACTTTAGTTTGGGCGACAAGGACCCGGTGTCACCACACAATCGTTCGGTTTGTTATGGCTCATGGGTTCCATTTACGCAGATCCTTTGGACTCGATTGCCTGCTAAAAGCCGGAATAAGTTTACCTATCTTCGCGTGTCTCAGCCGGATATGTAAGCTTGCTTCACTCACCCTCCTCCCACGAATCTTCACACCAGTGGGCTTATGCATATGCCATGGTAGCCGTTTATGTCCCACTAGTGTAAGCGCCCGTCTGTTTTCGGTACTTTCGTTCACATATGTATACATCAGCTGGAGGAAATCCTCACAATCGCCAATCACGAACGGTTGTCGTGGACACGACGGTTACACTGCTAACCGATTCTGGTCCGAAAGCCCATCGTGTATAGAGAAAGTACTACGTTATCCCATCTCAGTTGTGGCGTCTTGTACCTTGCTTAAGTGAACATATGTGCTTCTCCTGAGGTTCGTATATAGCTGACCAACTGGGTTAGATGGCGGCTGGGTCAATGATCCCACAGCTCGTGCTGTTAATTGACCACTGAACTGTGATAATGGTGTCGATCCTTAAAGACTTAGTGACCCAATACCTGTTTTTATGAACTCAGTCAATGCTCACCACAAATTGCAAACCATAGACTTACGAAGTTCATCGGCAGGTATCAGGATTATTCAGCTGGGAACACCAGACTGCGTCCAAAACACTGAAACTTTGAATGCAATTTGTGATGTGTAACCATCGGTGCTTCTTCACTAGTGACCATCACACGTCCGTTTTCCCCACCCCAGTACGCCTTTTAACGCACCTGACTTCTATTGCTAGAGGCCGATGACGCTTACAGTTAGTCCTAGAAGTATTGTGTGACCATGTGTTGTCAACTGGAACCAGTAAACCGCAAGGCTTAGCCCACTCTTACCGTGAAATCTCCATATTGACACTTGTCACCAGTCCAACCTGAGTACGCCTCACTTTTGGCTGCGAGACGTGGCCTCTACGGTCAGATGATGTGAAGCGTCTTCAGGTTTTTAACCACCGATGCCTCAGAGCGTTGCTGGTTTTGGATGGCGTCAGCGTGTTAGTAACGAGGTGAGTAGAAAACCGGTATTTGGTTGTGCATCAGGTACTTCAATCGGGGAGAACATCCAGCACCACTGACTACGATGGCTCGGTCATGTGCTACGCATGCCGAAACACCGTCTACCGAGACGAGTGTTGTTCTCCGTGCCTCTTTCAGAGTGGCGCAAACCGCGTGGCAGAAGGGCCTGAAAGAGATCACGAAGAGTTTGGGTGTTGTACGCCTTCCAGGATGGGGTCCCCGTGACCCCGCCTGTGCTTGGCTGGAGACATTGCAAGAAATGATGGTTGATCGATGTCAGTGGCGATAGCGCTGTCAGTTTCTTTTCAGATTGTCTGATTGAGAGCTTGGAGGTGGAAGCATCTCAGAATGTTTGACATAGGCCAGAACTAGGTCCCTTCGCCCACTCTTTCTCTCTTTTTTTCACTCTAAGGCTTTGAATATAATTAAATGAACTTTGTAGTTGTACAGCAGTGAAGCGTCAGTGTCAACACTGATGTTTTTGTCTCTGATGATGATAACGCTTCACTTTTGTCCTCCAATGAAGCCTTCCATCTATTGACTATTTCAGCTGGAACGTCAACGACATCTGCAAGAGCTTACAGGTAGCCTTGCTGGTGGCATACGATCGGCTCCACCCTCTAAGCCTCTAACATCCATACCACCAACCGATTCGTCCATCCGGTCTGGTCATCCTCCCGCTGACAACCAAACGCGACACCGTCCATCGCAAATACATGAGGATGAGCGTCCAAACACAGAAGATACCAACTTGAGCGAAGCAGAGCTCCAAGCATTCGAGCGCGAAAATCGGTCTATATATGAACACCTTAGCGAACAGCGCGACGAGTTAGACGTAGTCGCTCGAGCCATATCAGAGATCAGCAGGCTGAACCAAACATTATCTACGCACTTGAGCGAACAGTTGGAGGTAAGTGGAAGTCTTGACGTTGTGAAAAAACGAGTGCGCTGGACAGTTAACAGTATTCGGTCAATTACTTAGTTCCAGTTAGGCTGTGTTTACTTTCGAGCATTTATGTATTGAAAAAAGGAATGCTTTTGGAAATAAAGAGCTGATGAAGCTAAAAGGAACAATCATGGCACGAGGCCTGAGGGTGTTTTCGTTTCGAACTACGGCGACAGAGACATAATTTAGGTGTTCTGTTCTTCACTGCGGTCGTCATGTTTATCAAGGAGTATGTTTGCTCCTGTGGCTATTTCAAAACCTTTCTTCGACTTTCTGTGTATATCTCTCCATTTTAGGTTACACAGCAAATTGGTGAAAACTTCACTATGTCTACAGAACACATCCGACAAGGTAACGAATTTTTGCGGAACGCTCTCAGTAACAAAGCGAGTGCACAATTCTGGATCCTATTTACCATGATCGTACTGACATTTTCGCTTCATTTCCTAGACTGGTATTACCCATGACCTAATCCCCCTCAACTCTGCACATTTCCCTCCAGATTCTCTCATTTCGGTCCTTCTATGATCTAACTGTGATGTTTTGCCTGTGGAACAAATAAATAGCTTTTGTTCACATTCTGACTTCAAAATCGCAACGGGAGTTGGCCTGCAGATAATGAGTAAATCAACCCTAAGCGTTGTTCTACGTGGTTAAGATAGGCTATATTGCGTTCAGTGAGGCATCCAGCGTATCTCTGAACCGTATGGAATAGTTTCTGGTTACAAAAGAATGACTGAACGGTTATATTGGGGGGCCAACCCAGATGACCAGAGGTTTCCTGTCCGTAGTGCCGCGATAAAGACTTTCGCTAACCGGATATTAAGACGACGTTACAAAATGAACGCAGTTTTGAGCTCCAAACGCTTGAACAAAATGTTCGATTTTCGGTAGGTTCATACGTGACAATTCAATCAATGGGATATGGTATACACGAGTTCACGGTTGTCTAACTACACGGCAACGACTACACTGAAATCATCGTTTGGGAAAAGCAACGGTGGATTTGACAATATTGGAAATTTCGTGAGAAAGAAGTTCATGTAGAGCGGTTCCGTCATGTCTGTATACCCACTCTTCTCTTGAACGAATAAAGTCATATCTTTTCGGACCGCTCCGTGGAGAAGATAACCAAAGCTGCTTGTTCGGAGCCTGCCTGTTGATTATGTACGTCCCGATCCCAGCACCAAAATACACTTTGAGCACCCCGTACGCGTGCTCGACATCGTAATCCTTGTCTAGATTGTATTTTTCACCCAAACTGTCGAACACTTCGGCCAGCTTGTCGAGAGTTTCGTTGGACAATGACTCGTACTCCGAGTTTGACAGTTCCATTGTGGTCGTCTCCGAACAGCCTGGAGAGCGCGTTCCAGCACAAAGTAAGCGAATAGAAATCACTGGAAGTCGGGAGCATAGTGGAAAGAAGCGGTTCAATGTGCTAACCATCCTAGGAAAGCAATGTCAATCCACTCAGTCGTGCAGGAAGCATTGAGGCTGGAACGAAGTACAATAGGCCATTAGAACAAAGCGGTACAAAAGGAGTGGCGTTGCGATGAGTGGTCTCTTAGCTGAACTACTCTAACTGAGTTCGCTACCTCCGCTAAATGAACCACAGCAGTCTAAGGCGAAAATCGACTGGCCTGTAGAGCCGATCAAAGTTACACAAAACAGACATAGTTGAATTCTATCGGCGCCACAGAACCGTTATGGACGCTGCAGACAGGATTTCTTGACTACAAAAGTTCTTGTAAGGCTAGGCGTACTACCCTGAAAAGCTTAATACTTCACTCGCACCAAAACTTCCACTAAGGTTCAAAAAATCCCAAGCGCTTTCATAGAAGCCATTGCGGGCGATAGTGCTGAATACCGGTGATTCACTGCTCACCTTGGAAGGCGGAAACACGCGTGACGCTATGCTACCAGAAAAATCCAGAGGTGCGTACGTCTCGATTATACAATCAAGCCTGGTCACAGATTTTATTCCCGTCTATCTATGGAACCAAGTGTTCATGACTGAAAAAACTCCGTGGCTCTTCAGTCCTAACTATTTCTAACACGTATGAATTTTTGTCATCGTCAGCAGAAGGAACAGCACACTGATATATGATAAATGATTCAAGCGCGGCGAACTGGACTGCAGAGCTTAAATTGGGGCTACCTTGCAACAGGCATCAGATTTAGACACTGATAGATAATTTTAGTCTCCAGAAATATTTCGACCACAGTTGTTTAACTAAAGGGAAGACCTGCTTGAATATAATCAGTACTAGAAGTAAAGTTTTTTTGTGGACGGCAGACCCTGACTTCGCGCTAAGGCTTTCATGTGGTTGATGCCTGGGTGTCCAAACTGAAAGTGCTTTAGTACTCGCGCTTGCAGTTTGGCTGGTATTATAACACGTTCACCAAAGAGAAAGCAACCATCGACTTCAAATAGAGAAAATCGTCGATGGAATAAGGACTGGATGGCCAGCGTATTCGGTGATAGTGTACTACTTGTTGGAGCACGAGGTCACGTCTGGTTTCGTCACGGACCACTCTTGAAGCAACCGCAAGGGCTCGAATGGATGCATCGAGTATGGTGCAAACTTCCGGTTCGACAGAAATGGAGGCCACAACTGTATCTTCTGCCGGCTGTCGTGAGTCCATTCGTCTAGATAAGGGGTCTGCCTGGCCAATGGTATCCGCAGATTGGTATTTGATTGAAAGATCATAGCCACGGAGAATGGTCGTCCTGCGTTATAGACGATTTGCCGTGTATACCGGAACGCCTTCCTTCCAACCGAAAATGCTGATAAGCGGTTTTTAATCGTTGAGGAGTGTGAAATGGCCGCCGTAAATTATTTTGTGGAATTTCTTGAAGGTAACTACAGTTGCAAGTGCTCCTTTTTTCTATATGACAGTAATTGCGTTCGGCTGGTGGCGGAGATCGGGCTGCATGGACGATGGCTGTTTCAGATCCGTCAGGAAATCTGTGGGAAGTGACTGCTTCGACTTCGTGATTGGATGCATCCGAGGCTAGAATGATATCCATAGGTGGGTTGTACTGTGCAAGCAGCAGGTTTGACGGTAGAAGTGGTCTAACTGTGTCGAAAGCTGATTAACATTGAGGTGACCAAATCCGGGGAACATCCTTTTTTAAGAGATGGTTGAGGGACCACGAACACGGTGCATATCTGGTAGAAAAGTACTGTAATGGCTCACCAACCCGAAGAAATATAGCAGTGAGGGTACATCCGTCGGCGATGGTACTCTCTGAATTGCACCAATGTTGTCCGGGTCAGGATGACGGCCAGATTTATCGAAAACAAAACCCAAATATTCGATAGATGTAAGAAAGAATGCTCACTTTTCCGCTCGGAGATGAATATAGCCGTATTGCTGGATTCTATCAAATATTGAGGTTAAGCGATGAAGGAGTTCTTCCTGATCAGAGGCTGCTACAATGATGTCATCCAAGTACACCACGACGCCTGTTAACCCATTAAGCATAGCGTCCACGATCTGTTGGAATATGGCTGGCGCCGTTTTTACTCCAAAGGGAAGAAAACTGAGCTGGAAAAGACCACGGTGCGTGCTAATGGTTAGAAGATCCTCGGAGTCATCCGCAACTTCGATTTGTAAATAAGCATCAGCCAGATGGATTTTAGCAAAACAAGTGCCACCATTGAGTTTGGTGAACAGGTCTTCTGGAACTAGGAGAGGATACTGGTGTGAATCGAGTGCAGCACTCAAGCTTGTGGAATAATCAGCACATATCCTGATCTTCCCATTCGTCTTCTTAACCACAACAATGGGAGCTACCCAAGAAGAGTAGTTGACAGGCTGGATAACACCTGAAATCTAAAGAGACGATCGAGTTCAGCGTCCATAGATGCAAGAGCCGCAATAGGTACAGGACGTTTTGGTCTGAAGACAGATTTGCTATTTGGCTTCAAATGAAGGTTTTGGAACAATGCCCAATACCACTTGGAAAAACATTAGAAAATTTTGATTGGATTGTGCGTGCAAGCTGTTGGGAAATGCTTGTATGAGTGAGGCACGCTGTCACATACAGACATACACAAAAAAGATTTAATTGATCTATCCAATCAAGACCAAGCAAATTCATATCTGCACAATCTGTGAGGTAACAAATGCCTTTAAATCGTACATTGTCGAAAGACACATCACAAGTGAGTTCACCAGTAAGCGGCAAGTTGTTGCCGGAAGCAGACTGTGCACAATGGTTGATAGCAGAAAATAATGTTTTCCTAATTGCATTGGGAACGTGAAATCAGTGTGGTCTGAGGCTGTACCGAGCTGAAGACAGGATGGTTTTTCAGAACGGGTGATAAATTTTATGCGGGATGCGAAATCCACTTTGAATGATACGAAGACAGAATTCGACCGACATCGCTTCTGTTGTGATATAAAGGCCGTTTTAAGTGCGCTCTTTCGGTGATCAATCGGCTTTGCTCTCTGTGGGAAACAAAATCCTTCTTTATGACTAATACGATGGCGCGTCTGGCATTAGTGTTTTCTGAACGGGAACAAGCGGATGTAATGCCGGTCACCACAAGACCAACACGGTCTACAAGGCTTACTGTGTTTGAGATGAGAGTTGCGCTGAAACGCCTTATTCTTATTTCCGGAAACGTGGTGCACTATGTCGTACAAGCCAGCTGATGCTTGGCCGATCATTGTGCTATCCAGGTTCAGTCGGATGAGGCAGTGACATTCAGCGCTAAGCTCTTGTAAGGTTATCTTTGTTTTTTTTTCAAGTTGCTGCAACAACCTTGTCCGAATGTTTGCATGATGAGAGCACTGGGTGCCATATATAAGGCATTTGGATTGATTTTCATCCATATCGCTGGGCTTGAAACGCTCGCATTCTTGATTGACAAGTGTTGTAAAATCGACAAAGTCATCATCCTTCATGAACAATTTAAGGCATTGGTATCGGATGTTGAACAAGGACGTGTTGTCGCCAAAGATTTGCGTCAGGGTCCGGATAGTGCTGTCGAAGCTGAGATCACTGGGCTGTTTAGGGAGTTTGTAAATCGTGTAACGGTTATGTTCACGTGCACCAAGTTTCCGAAATTACAGCCGTACCTTCCATGGGTCAGCTTGCTTGGCGAAACCGACGCTGAAAATATCTCGGTACCTTTTTAACCAAGAATCGAAAGTTCGATCTGTATCCGCGTCAAAAGTAAATTCGGTGATGGAATTAGCAATAGTGTCTGCAGATGAAATTGATGGTTCACTTATGCTGCCTCCTGGAGTCTGGACACTCAGACTTTTGGTCAGCGCTTCTATGAGTTTCAGCTGCGTGTGCTCAA
>SJOL01009033.1:201753-225476 GCA_004794785.1 Opisthorchis felineus
CCCCCTTAAGATAAAAGCAACTGGCGCAGACAAACGGGTCAGGAGAGTTGGCCAGGTGGCTTACCTGGTCGTCCTGTAAACCCGTGCATTTAAAGTGCCACCAAGCCTTGCAGGAGTGGCATTGCATACCACGTCCTACACTCGAAGGACACCCATTTCGTCCACATCTGTTGTGGTCCATCGATGGCTGCAGAGAGCAGCTTGTAGTAATTTGGGTCAACATTGAGGATGAGTGCAAAATAGGAACTGAGTGCGAAATGACAGATGTTATCACGTAAATGTTTTGTTTGAGTGAAAAAATTCAACAAATGACACGTGTGAACTCTGTAGCAGATTAAACGGTGAAAGAATTCCTTCACAAATTCACACGAGGAAAAAACGAAACCGATTTCCAACGTACCGCGCCGATAATTTTATGTAGAAACGGAGGTACGGTCGATTCTGCAGATGATAGGCCATGCCTCCTATATAATCTCATCCAATCAGCAAACTTTGGCTATCTGTGCTATCCCAGCCCCACCATCTGGTACTGGAGGCATCACAGGACACTTCTTCCTTTCCAGTCAGTGGCCCTGCCATGCCCTTCAACCTCTTCGTGCTTAAACACTGCACCAGCCCTTCCACCTGGCGTGACCTGAAGCCCGCAAATTCCGTTCAATTGCCACATTCGGTACCATTCTCTGATGCCGTTTTCACAGCTATTGTAAAGAATTGCTCGACCCAGGATCTAATTAGTTGTCCACGAACTCCTGCTATCTGCACCGTCACTCCAACGCTGTCTCCGCATCCATCACAGTACGTCCCACCGTTTAATTCTCACACATTCACAAATTGTTTCACCTCATCCACTAATTGGTTAACGTTTAATTACTCTTTCTATACTTTACTCCATATTGATTATCCTGGGCTCACCAACTCTATACTAGCCGCTTTAACTACCCCCATCCCTCTACTAATGTTTTTGTCCCTCCAGTCAGCACCCTCTCTGTTTCTACCTAAATTGCTTGTACAACCTCCGCATGCGTCACAGAAATGCGGGTCTCTCCAAGCACATCGCAGGTTTAATTGGCAGACTCAGTAATCTGATATTTAAAGTGGAACTTCCTCGGCTGTTATTTGCACGTTGCTTATAAAACTGAATATCCGTCTTCTTCTCGAACACGTCTTCTTGAACTCTCCTTGATATTCATCGACCATCACGCAATTGCAAACGAAAACTGCAAGGTAGTTCCACGAATTCCGTAATAAATCCCACCTTCCATTAGATCAATGCGGAGTTACGAGAACACACATACTACTCACATGCCCCATCAGCAGTATCTACCGTTACACACCTTCCCCTTTAAAGGTCGCTTGTATGCCACCGATTTTCATTTACATCCGTCAGTTCGGCTCCGGCCCCTGGTCTGTTTGGCGGCTCTTCTGGTGTATCGTGCCGCCTCCGAAGCTGAGTCCTATTTTCTCTTTTTAATCCCCGACCGTCTTGAATTGTATAGACGTTCCCCGGCGGTCGGTAATGACAAACGGACCTTGCCATTGACTGTCCAGCTTCCGCAACCCCAGTCCACTCCATCCAGGATTCTGATGATCCTTCCACTTAACCTTCACGCCTACGGGAGTGGTCGTGCCCTTCTACTTGCCAGTTTCTGTCTAGTCCTTTTCTGAATGGCTTGCAAGTTTTTTTGAGCTTTCCTCCTTTCTTCTCCTAGCTCCTCCGGAGACAAGCGTGTTGCCGGACACAACCCAATTTCCTGATCAACTGGAAGGCGCGAATGTCAACCGTACATCAGCGTGAACGGGGACCTGCCTGTTGTTGGATGTAAGGAAGCACGATGAGCGGGCAACACTGTCGGCAGGTTCACTTCCCAGTCACCTCCTTTGGCCGCCAGCCACTCCTCTATTGTTCAGGTATTGCGTTCCGTAAGACCATTTGTTTGCAGGTGGTATAGTACCATCCTTAGCCACCTGATGCCAGCTTCTGCAAGCAACTCCTAAACTCTTAGCTCTCGAAGCAAGGCCCTTGATCCGTTAGAATCATTTTTGGCATCCCGTGGTGGGCCACTATGTGACGCATTACCACTCCGCTTATTGTTGTCGCCTGTTGGTTTGGCACGGCTGCCGCCTCGACCCACCGCGACAGGTGCTCTGTCATCATCACTGTATCGTCCATAACTTTGACATTTGAAATTCCCCACGTTCCTTGTCCCTATTCGTGACCCATGCTACAGTTTTTGTGTTTAGTGCGTTTACATGAACTAACGTTTGTTTGTCCTTACCACTTCACCCATTTGGCCTTGAGGTCATCCAGCCGTTTATGGCCAACCTTACGCACGTGTGACTGTCTCACGACGGAGCCTGTTTGCTCATTTGGTTCGTACTTTTGTAGTCCAAGTGGACCATTTGTGGTTGACGACAATCTGCTGTCGAGGTTTGCACATTTTGTGAATTGATGTCTTATGTTAATAGTACCGTAAAGAAACCCAGCTCCGACTTCGTTTTGCCTTCCCGGAGGTTCTGGTATTACGCATCACCCGAAGATACCGTTTCTCGTTACAATCACGATATATTTATTTCCGCTGGTCGTCACCGGGATGGGGCCCAGGACATCCGCGGACCATAACTTGCCGATTTCTGATACAGAAATGGGTTCCATGGGATGGGTTACTCCTGTCGTATCCACTTTCATCAGTTGGCACCGCTTACAGGACACCACATAATCCATCACCTCCTTTCTCCTTCCGGGCCAGTAGGCCCTCTGCCGAAGTAAGTTGTACGGCTTGGTGCACCCTGTGTGTGCCATTTCGTGGCATTCGACGATCAGCTCTCTTCCCAAAACGCGAGGTAACACGGGCAGCGCGACATCAGGATCGGTATCGTTTTAGAAAATTATACCAGCTTCACTCAGACTCAGCCTATCGAAGGGACTCCGGAACGTTTCCAATTCCTTGTCGCCCTCTCCGTTCTAAATACTCCTCCCATCCAACAAGGTGGCTGCAACCTTCCGTAACACAGAATCCTGCCTTCGGAGTTGCACCACCCTTCCGGGATCCAGTTCAACGACGAAGCTATTGGCACCAATCATGATCCTGGATGTCCCATCTTCACCCTCTGGTCTTGACAGCCAATCAGCCAGGTGATTCTCCTTCCCTGGCACGTGCCGGATCGTAAAGTCGTACTCTTGCAACCGGAGTGCCCAGCGCGCGAGCTTTCCGCGAGGATCTCTGGTGGTCCTGATCCACTCCAGGGGTTTGTGATCAGTCTCGACATGAAATCTTTGTCCAAGCAGGTATGGCCTCCACTTATCCAGGGCCCAGACGATCGCTAAACATTCTTTCTCAATAGTCGAGTACTTCTGCTCAGCGTTAGTCAGGACGCGACTGGCATATTCGATAACTCCATGCCTCTGCTTCAGGACAGCGCCGATACCGCGGTCGCTAGCGTCCGTTGCAACAGTAAACATCTCTCCGACCCTGGGCAGTTTGAGGGTCAGTTGCTGATCCAGCATGCGCGCTTTGACACGTTCGAAAGCCTCGTGTGCTTCCCTGGTCCATTCGAACTTCCGATTTTGCCCAAGCAAGTCGTACAGTGGAGCGGCAATCGTGTTGAAATCTTTGACAAACCGGCTGTAGTATGCTGCTCGCCCAAGAAACTGCCGTAGGGATCGCTTGGAATTGGGAACAGCACAGTCCCTGATCTTTGCCAGTTTTTCTGGCAGTGGGCTAACCTCTCCGTGACCCACTTTATGCCCCAGCAGTGTCACTGAACTCCGAGCGAGCTGTGTCTTGGCTTCATTTATCCGCAGGCCCGCCTCCCGGATACGCTTCAATACGGCCTTCAAATGAACTGCGTGCTCTGGTTCCGAATTGCTGTACACAACGATATCATCCCCGTACACGGCAACATTCTGTAGACCCTTCGTTAAACGAAGCATCAAGCGCCGGAATGTGAATGGTGCTCCCGACAAACCAAACGGCATCCGTCTAAATTGATATTGGGTGTCCCCAACGGTGAACGCCGTTTTCTCCCGGTCCTCCGCCTTGATAGATAGTTGCCAATATCCGGAACGCAAGTCGAACACCGTGAAATATCGGGAATGCTGGAGGGAATCGAAAATATCCGCCACCGAAGGGACAGCTACAACCCGATTTACGGTCAGTTCGTTCAAACGCCGAAAATCCACGCAGAACCGATACTTTCCATTTGCCTTCTTTACAAGCACAACCGGGGAGTTGTATGCACTGTTGGCCTCCTCAATTATGCCATTTTTCAACATCTCCTGCACTTGCTTATGGACCTCCTCCCGTAGATGGAGCGGCAGCGGACGGGGTCCGTAAGGTCGAAAGCATTCAGACGAGAGCGGAATTTCGTGTTCAATCCACGAGCAGAAGCCAAACGGATCCTCTTCGCCTGTGAACAATTCGGAGTATTCCTCGACCACGGATTGTACTGACGGCATGTTACAGGACGGAAGCTTTCGGACATGCAGCTCGTTCACGGCAATGCTTGGGTAACCTTCAAGCTTGACTGCGCCATACTTGGTCACCAGTTTTCCCCGCTTGAGATCAACCACGCATTCTGTGCCCCTGAGAAAATCTGCTCCCAAAATTGTCTGCTCAATGTCTGGGCTGATAAGGAACTCGTGTTGCACGGACCTGTCGCCTAGGCGCATTGAGTGCATTGACAATCCGTCAATTTTCAGTTGGTATCCACCCACTGCTCTTACGGCTAGCGATCACGGTTTGCATACAACGTCGTTCTCCCTCCGATTCAGCAACACCCCTGCTCCTGTATCAATCAGGCACAGCTCCCTGTTCCCGTCCACCTCGTTAACGGCTTGTATGGTAGCCTGTGTCACTGCACTACTCGCAACCCACCCTGAAAAAGAGGTGTAATTCAAAGTTATATTGTGTACTTGTGGTCGGGTACGGGGGTATCGATTCTTCCACTGGTCAGGCGTGCCACACTTGTAGCATCGACTCGTTTAAGCGTGCCTTCGTGGTTCCGTCTTGATGGCTGCAAGCTGTTCGGCGAGTTGGTCTACCTTGTTCTTCAGGCCCTCCACTGTTGACTCATCCTTGTTCTTCTGCGACTGCAACGTTGCCGGCAGCGCCTTGGCAAATTCCCGTGCCAGATGCATCAGATTCTCCACACTCAACTGGCCAGTTGATCTTGCTAACCGCAACTGAGCACAAAGCGCAAGCTGCACACTGGTGAACTGGTCGGACAGCAACTGCTGGCGCAACTCTCCGTTCAGCCCCGTCAAGGTCCGATCCAACGACCACTACAGGCTGGCGAAGAACACCGTCGGGCCACATCCAGGTTCCATCCTGGCCGTTATGAACAGCCTCATAGCCTCCTGGCGGTTGGCCGCTTCCTTTGTTGCGGTACAGTCAATCTCCCGGGGGCCCCTTCTGGCCGCATCCAGGGCCGCCTTCGCCCGGCCTCTGAGGAGGGTCTTCAGTGCCGCAAACTTACCTCCGTCGGCCTCCATTCCGGCCGCCTCCGCAACATCCTTGAAATCCTCCAGGAAGGTCCGCACATATTCGTCATCAAAACGCCGTGGCCACGGGATCTTCATCCTTATCGCGGGTCATGACACCAAATGTAAGGAGGAAAGCCCTTTGCCTCGAAGTCGTTTATTAGAAAAACGCCAACTAAGCAGTTACAGATTATTGGATAAGAAAGTCAGGCTCTCATTTTCACGTTGTTTTAGAAACTGAAAATCCGTCTTCTTCTCGAACACGTCTTCTTGAACTCTCCTGGATATCCATTGACTAGCACGCAATTGCAAACGAAAACTGCAAGGTAGTTCCACAAATTCCGTAATAAGTCCCACCTTCCATTAGATCAATGCGGAGTTACGAGAACACACATACTACTCGCATGCCCCATCAGCAGCATCCACCGTTACACTAGGACCTTATGACGGCATTATATGCGCTCACAATTCTCAAAGGCAAGCTTGTCAATATAAATTGGTGCTTTTTCGAGAGTTGACCGATTGTATGTTCCGTTAAGAGTCATAATGCAATCAATTGGCTGTATGCTTTGGAGTGAAGCTAGTTCGTTTTTCGGCTTATGCACACGGGCTGTGAGACTAGCCAGGTTCGTGTCAATCCTAGCTTCTTCAATTGAGGGAGAGGATAGAGAGCTGCTGAGCGGGGCAGGAAAGGAGATGTCTTTTAATACTACCGAACAGCCTGAAGTGATTCGGAGTGCTCTATTGACCGGTATTGAAGAGAGATAGGATTGATAGCTAAGCCTTTGTATGCGAGGTGCTTCTTTGGACGCAATGGTGGGTGGATGATGGGAATTTAGTGATCAACACCTGAGTAGAGGAGGAAGGGAGTGGTAGCATTACCGACTAATTCGGTTTATGTTGGAGAGTGTTTGTTACGGAATGAGTAGAATTAGTAGAATGAGTAAGTCTGAAAGTTCTCAGATGAACCGTATCAGGAGGGCCTGAGCTTCAGCCTTGGTCGCTAATGTGATTAGATAGTTTAGATAGGATTGTTGAAGTGAACGTCAGGGGCAGTACGTTGAAAGTCAGACACGTGAGCTAGGATTTGGTGCCTAAGAAGAATGATCCTCGTTCACGCGAGGGTGCCAATATAGATAAATATGGGATGGTTTTCATTCATGGCGCAGATGGTGGGATTGTTGTTTCTTGGGAGCTACTTGATGAGCACGTAAAAGAAGAAAGGTGTCGTAGGACCGGCGCTAACGAGCTCAGGCATCAAGAAAGCCTAATCAAGTGGGGGACGGTCAGTGCAGCTATTGAGAAAGCGTTCTATATAAGTAATTAATTGCTACACAAGACCTACATAAAACGCTACGGACATACTGTCCTCCAAAAAATATTTTTTTGGCCGCACCTGACCTTGAGATTCTAGTTCGCATGTGTGTTGGCGCCTGCTTAACTTTCGGTTTGTGGCATAAACTTTGGATGAATGTTTCCAAAATCACACTGATGCACGATGATGACGCCCGGAGAGTGCACCAATTAGTCGGACAACCCAGTAAAAACGGACGCACTCAAAACTCCAGGTTTATCCGGATGAAGTTAGCACGAAATTCCAGGTACGACGAAACCGCACAAAATCCCTTACCAGTTTTCCACTAGCATTTGCTGTCGTTTGTATGACAGTATAACGGTTCAGTTGTGACGTCTAATCGGTGCATAGCAGCCACGCTGCCCAAGCCAAGCATGAGGGCCCGATTGCCTTCTGATTGCACGAACCCACACGGCTCGGCTCACAGATGTTCCGGTTAATACATCTACGCCTTTTTCATATTCCATCTAGTTGTTCTTTCACTATATGGCACTATTCAAATAAGCAGACGTGCTTATACAACAACACAGCATGTGCGCTCAAATCTGGTCTTGCTGTAAGCGATGATGCTACCTCAGGTTGGGCTTCATGGTTAGTACAGCAATCATTCACTTGTTTTCCGTATATGGACAAAGTCTCACAAGACTATTCCGCACGCTGCCAGGTTTCTGACGACAGCTCTGCATTTTCCGCAATTGATGTCACAATAGCGTCAGATTGTTAATCCCGCCACGGTGCAGGCGATACTGGAGGACGATCATTGAAACATGAATGATCCGCCCTTACGAATGCTGCGGTGTTATCATCCATGAGCAACTGCTTGTAGCGTTGTTCTAAGTTTTCCAGCTATTTTGTCGTATCGTCATCATCCTAGTGTGTTCATAGACCGAAAATATAAATTCATCACTTCAACTGATCTTCTTACAAGATGTTTAACCTGAATTGTTTACTCAAATAAGCTCAACCAGCATAAAAGATGCGATCCACTTCCAATCTATGCATCATTATTAAACGTTCATGAGGGATTATTAAACGTTATTGAAGGGCCACTGAAAATACCTCGAAGCTGTTTCCTGTTTTGCAGGAATTCAAATCATGTGCATTACTCAGCAAAGTGTTATGGTAGTGGCGGAAGTCCCCGTTGTCCTTAGTTATCTCAGTGCCATTCACGCTCATCATCTGCCTTTCTTATGGTCCATTTCGGTGTGAAAGCGTCTTCGCAGAGTTTGAACCGCGAAGTAAAGTCAAAAACAGCTTAAAGTTTATAACAACACTTTTTGCCAAAGTTTGGATCTGAGACTTCTGCATGTTTTAATGGCCGTACAGTAAGTTGTTACGTTAAATTCCCCACCAAACACAAAAATAATGATTCAAATTACGTTTGCTGCTGTCATAAGACCTCATTGAGTGCATCCGCCGCTATTGATATAGTGAGGGCAAAAATAGTCACTAGGCTGTTACATCTTGCCGCAGGTTCGTCTCCAGTATTTTATTAAAAAACCAACAACATTATTAGTGAAACAGCGATTCCGAATATTCAACAAAATCTATTGTTTACACGGGCCATTTTTTCTTAGAAATCTTACCTGATCATGCGATCACAAAAGTGGTAAACGTGCTAAAATTCTTGAATAAGCCGTTCGCTCCAGGTTGGTCCTCTGGAAGGAGAGTGTTGGACAGAGGCTCAAATAGTTCTGTTAGAGACTCATCCAGAAAGTTCCACATTCATCTATTTACCTGGGGTCCTGTGTTTACTTCTGAAGCTCCTGACACACGCCTCTTTGACTCCGTTCTTTCAAACATAATGCAAGTTCTCGCGTTTGACAACAGTTTTCCGCAACAGTTTTCCTTCAGCCTTTTCCCCCGTGCAGCATTTGTCACAACTGTGAAAATGGCCCGAATACTACATCACGTTCGTGGATGTGGAGACTTCAAGTTATCTACCGTGGCGAAGACTATTCTGAGCGCTATTTTTGAGCAGGCCTTTACTTATTCAAAAAGCGGTGTCAAATCTAGGCTAATAAACAAGTTTGAATGGTTTTTCCTACAACTCCGCGACCCGTTACTCATGGGTCTCTTGAACGCCACAAAACAGCCTTTTCGGAACCACCATCAGCCAACTCATTATTGCTAAGGTTACTTTGGAACGGCCCCAGACGGCAGCAAATTCGAATGGAACGAAGCTTCTTTCAGCAGGCCCACCTAGCATGATCAACTGGTCAAGGCTAGTCGGAACAATGTGACCATCAGAGCAAACAGATTCACAGTTTGGTAGCTCAAAGCGGCTTCATACGGTGCAGTCTTTTCAAGTCGCATCTGAGGGAAAAGTGGCACATTACAATACAGGCAAACTACTGGCGCGGCCAGAAAGGCATTAAAAGAGAAACTGAATTTACCTGATGAATTCGATTGTGGGTTCGCGATGAGAGACCAACGCGGTGGTGGGATTGGCTACGTGGCCGCTTGCGAGTTTAACCTCCTTGCCAAAGGCTAGACGGACCGTGTGCAGCCTTCAGCGTTGTCGATCTTCCTTTTTGCGCACACCTACTACTTACCAGGGTGTTGTTAGCTGTTGGTGGTGCAGATAGTCCTTGGTTTGTTCATTTAGCTGACCGCTTCGTGCGGTAACACCTTACCAATAATTAAGCTGATATCTCTAGTGCGTTTTGGGGGCACGGGATAGAGCATAGCGACGGCTCGGTGATTATGCTTTGAGTGGTGGTGCGTTTTTGTCTGTGGAGGTGGTGCTAGTCAGAGCCCAGCGTCGTTGACGTTAAGTTGGGTGTTGCTTGGTCTCTTATGCCTCCATCACCACGTGACCACGTGACTTTTGAGCTTGGCCTCCAATGTGATCTTCCACTGGTTGGTTCCGGGATAACTTCCGCCCTTGACTACTCTGGGTCCCACTTTGCGACGTTTGGTGTTGTTCAAAGGAGATTCTTGGTTCCTGGTTTAGTCGCGTCTTTTCGATTAGTTCGACTGAGACATTGACTCTTTGAATATACCGCTGCATAAGCTGCACCTAGGTTAACGCGTCAGTTGGTCGAATCTGTCAAGTAATACCACGCCTCCAAAAATTATCTTTCATGTCTCATGCTACCGCATGCGAAGATTTTTCCGCTTCCCAGATTAGAGTTGTGACCATTTTAGTTTTTTGTACGGAGATCCAGGAAGTAGGGTCATGCCTTTTGATGCCCTTTTCGTGTTATTTTATTCAAACACATAATTGCCCCCAGTTTGTCCAACGTAGAACCTGTTGCACTTGCTCAGCGGATTTGGTATATTGAGTGGCTCCTCCTGGTTCCATCAATATAATAATAATAATAATAATGTTTATTCCCAACTGGTGGGTGGCATACCGTCAGGCATGATCATAATATTACAGTCAAAATAAAAGTACGACTGAAGGGTTGCGAGTACAGGGGACTGCGTAGAAAAGGGGCAGCGTCATAACCGGTGGGCGTAATACGATATGATAATAATAGGTTTCATTTCCCGATATGTAGAAAGCATGCTGATGGAGGCATGATCGAGTCGTTACAACCAGATCGCGGCAGACAACAACACAACGGGCATGTTTATTACGTGAAAAGTCACCACAGATGTAGGAACGGAGAAAAAACGAGGGCAATGAGCGTGAGGTACGACCAGTTCAAAGATGAACCACCTGACCTGAACTAAAACTGAAAACCGTTGCTGGCCATGAGTGGCCTTGGGCGGTCGAGTAAATGGCTAGGGTCAAAAAATCAAAAATGGAGATGAAGATTGAGGGATCTGATTTGTAGATACATGGCAAGTTTTGTTTCCAAAAATATTGCTTAAATTGAAACTAAGTAGACTCACTGGTATCACTGTTGTAGGGAAGTCAGGTGTAAAGTATAGTTTTGATGGGGAGATAGTGCTAGCGCATAGGGCCAAACGAACACCGTGAATGAAATTGAACTTGTGGAAGGGGCAAATTGCGGCAGGGAGCTTCGTTGGTTAAATCCGAACGATAGGTTCAGCGTTTAGAATGAGTCGGTTGGGGCCAAGTGATGAATTTGGTTGCGGTTGTGATTACAGACTCGATTGGGCGAGAGGTTGCGGTCGAGATTTCGAAGAAAATAGTTGCGGGAGTGCCATCAGACTGGGTACGGCAGTGCCATGCCATCATTGCACTGACGTACTTCGGTTCCAGGACAACCCCGTAACGGTCATCAAGGATGCCGCAATCGGACAGAGGATACGCATATTCGTGGCAGCTGGATATGGGTTAGACGGAGAGATTGACACAGATAGAGTCAGGCCGATGCGGAGGCACGGAGATTTTCTATCCAGTAGGGGAACCATGTAGATGTAGAACGCGGAAATACCAGATCGAATGAATAACAGTCGTGCGGGGCGTTTGCGCAACTACAGCCGAAGTTTGAAGCTTGAGAAAAGGGGGAAGGATGAGAGCAGTAGCATCTGGTGAGTGCTAGCAAGCATCAGATAAAGCGGTGTCCAATCGAAAAAAATGCAGAACGCAGATTACAGCTCAGGAATGGGTAGATTTTGTTGACCGACCTAGAGGCCAAGTACTAGCTGAGTCAGAGTAGGTGCCTAATTATGGGAAGGTAGGGACTTAGCCGCCGAGGCATGGAGGCTAGCCGTTGGACTATTTGGAACAGGCGTTTACGTAGTGAGATTACATGGCGGTAGTTTGTGCCTAAGCAGAAGCAAAAAAAATCTAACCACAGGGTCTCCGTTGTTAAAGGGGGCGGTGATGTAAACAGAGACAGCCGACAAATAATAAGCCCATGAGATCGGCTTCGGTAAAGTGGCAATAATGCTCTTCAGTAAGGACTAGAGGACCAGGTCCAAAGTCTACGTGGACAATGACGACGTGGGCAATAAACTTTCCAGCTAACCAAATAAATAACGATCAGTTTGTGCATACACACGCCGAACGGGATTTTTATTGCTTTGGCTAACTAACTCAGTGTGAACCGGACTTCAAATGACACCTCAAAAATTCGATGCAGTTTTCAGCGTTGGCCTTAGGTGCCGTCCAGTTGTGAAGCCAGTGATCTACCTGTGGTTGAACTTGAGGCTGCTTTTATACCAAGTGGCTAGCAACAGACACTGCGCTGTTAACCTTTGGGCCAAACACAGAAACTCGGAAGTTGTCGGAGTCTTGAAAGCGGTAAAGTTTACCTCATTAGCTGTGACCTTTTTCCCAAAAGGTCGAATGGAGCCGTGAAGGTCTGCCCCGAAAGTCCCACGGGCCTGAATGATGTATCTGACAATCGCCCATGTCCACTCGGTGGCCTCATGGTGCCTGAAAATGCAATCGGGGCTGAATCGCTCGGAAACCTCCTTAAAAGTTCAAGCTGGATAAAAATCCGGCCATCCGCTGACAATTAACACGCAACGTGGCCCATTCATGTACACGCGATTACGGCCCGGAGTGCAAATCAAGCCCCTAATCCTTCAGGAGTTTGCGGTAAAAATGCTGTATGTTGTAGACAGAGTCACCCTATACCTTGTTGATGCAATTTCTGTGGGGGCGCGTCAAAAAGAGCTTTTGTCCTCGTTAGCTGCCGTCCTTCAGTGAACACTGCATTACGATTTGTGGCTCTTCTTACCCGTGATTAATCATTCGCCACATTTTGTTCCTCAGACAGTATCCGGTCATCACAGCCAACAGGCTTCAACGGTGGACACAGTCCAGCCTGGCAAAAACAATGGACCAGCAGATATCTACGGAGTACTACCAAATCACCCAGTCAATGGCCTGTCTTTCACATAGTTCAGAAACAGTTACAACAACGGAGTTCGTTGCCCATTGCTGATGATTGCCTTCTCTTCGGTGACCGGATCATCTTTTTCACAAACCCTGTCGTCGAGTTCTGGCCCAACTTCAATCTGGACACCCTATATTAGCCACATGGAGCCCTATGTTTGCACCTGTTTATTGGCCATTTGTGGGCAAACATGTGGAGTAGATACGTCAAAGAAGTTTCCGGTGCGCAGTCACTTGGAGTCTACCCAATCGACAGCAACCACACAGTCTGGGCCACAACCATAGACAGCAAATTCATGCCACCATTCATCACTGATCTAGTCGTACCCCGTGCCCCGGCGTTCTAGTTTTCATACTTTACGATTACTCATCGCGTGATTGGCATGTCTCCTTGGTTCTGCCTTCTCCTCCATTGTGTCGCTGCTAACCACGTTCAAACTGCAACAGCTTTATCAAGCTTCAGTTGGCTGATCCTTAGATGCACACCCCAAATTTATTTGAAAACACTTTGAACCAAGAAAAATTTACATGAAATTTTACCATTTGATAGAATTTATTCGATCCCTTAGAATCTCCTCAGACAGTTGCAGTTTTGATAAAATTTGCTTAAGCGTACTCAAAGTCAACTTTGGGTGTGGAGTTCATCTTCCCAATGGCTGCTATGTCTCAGCACGATGACTCCGTGAGGACAGTGGGAAATTTCGTGGACAAGGTGGTTACCTCACGTGTTTGCTTCTGTATCGGATTTGTAACCATTGTAAAAATGTGCGTCTTCGTCCGTGTAAACTCAAAATAAAGCAGCAAGTCGCCACCTATGTGGGAGAAAATCTCCTGCCGTTGCAGCAAGCACCTTGCCAGATAAACCCAAGGGCTAACCGCAGCTAGCATATTAGGTGAATTCTTCTGTGATAGCCAACACACGCTGTTTAGGGTCATCTCGAGTTTTTATTCTTCACCGTTATACTGGGTCCCTGATAAGTGCTGTATGAAAAGTCAGCCGGCTTGCGAGCATCGGGGGCACACCGTACTTTGGAGCTTTGGTATAAATTCAGCGGATGGGAACGGTCTTGTCGGTTCATGTAGCACGATCGGTCTGGAACTAAACTGGATAGGGTAAACCACGGGAATACCCTCAGGCTGGGTATGACCGTCGCGGCACCGTCGTCGTGAAGCCGCACCTGGGTTCGTGAACCGCCCAGTACATGAACGCCTTGGGTGAGTAGGTTAGGGTCTTTAGGGCAATTAGAATCGGCGGAGGAATGGCGACAAATTATTATGCAACGATTTTAGTGGGTCCATCGAGAGCGCAACGTGGTTAATTGGTGCCATTCATACGAGGTAATGAGACAGCCGTATAAAGGCTGGGGACTCGAAGTGAGGAAGAAGGTCGAAAAGGTCTACTAGAGGGTGCTAGAATGTAAATTGGACGGCGGCCCGAAATAGCAGGCAGCTAGGACTGGTCATAGCTAGTTACCACATCTAGTAGTGCAAGCTGGATAAGCTTGCACGACTAGATAAGCTTGCTTATCCATTAAGCTGAATAAGACTGGCAGAGGTATGAGTAGACGGTTCCCAAAACCTCGGTTAAAGCTTACGTGACCTTGCAGTTAGCTCGTATTAAAGGGTGGAGTTAACTAACAAGCATTTGAAAAAGTAGTATTATAGTGTATTAAAGCGTGCTGGAGCAAAAAAGGGATTACCGATTCATCACAGACAAGTTTTGGAACCGTACAGTAACGCTCATTCAGGAAGTAGGTGCGGGATCCGCAAAGGACCGTAGGTCGCCAGTTAGACGCTGCAATGAACAGTAGCACATTGGCGGGAGGTATATGGCTCTGTGATGCTACCTAGCTTGTGGAAAGAAATGCTAACGCTGAAAGTTGGATTAGGCTACAAAAATTAGTATTTCAAAGCGTGAAGAGACAAGAGGTCGAGAAAACGTGAAATGCGGGGTCCGGTTTCATGCTTGGAGGAGGTCATCACAGCGGTGTGCACCACAGCCCAAGCAAATGCGTCGAGGTTTTGAAAACAAATTGCTTCTGAGGGGTCGCACTGCATGCACTTGGCGGTTAACGCCTCCGTTAACTTACACATGAGACAGTATGTTTACTCTGCTATTCAACAAGAGGTTATTACAGCTGAACAACTGGCTTTGCTATTATCTTATGCTACGACTGAAACAAGCTTAGGCCAGTGGCGCAGGCGTCCGACAAAAGCTGTTTTTCCTCTGTTATTCTGTTTTCCGTTCTTCAGAAGATAAAGTATAAAGTTCAGCATGCGTCAAGAATGGCCTTTGGGATGCGGACATGCAGTCCTAAGAAAAGTTGTCAACCGTGTAGTCATTCGCAACGTTAGCGGAGAAAGATGAGAAATGGGCGGACATGGTACGGAAAGAGTTGGCGGATGTTTAGAGCTGGGTAGCCACGGAAAAGCCCAATCACCTAAAACAAATGTGGATGGGCAGGCAAAGCGCAATAAGAGGATGGGTTACGGGCAGTCGGGGTCCATCACCCGCCTGAAGGACAAGAAGGTGAAGTGTGGAATTGTGGCGCTGTATATTACTTGGATGTGGGTTGATGTTCTGATGTTCTGGTTCCTCATTTTCAACCACTTACACTATTCTTGTCATGTGTCAAACAGGAAGCCTCTTGTTTTACCTCCCTCGCTTTGTTTTTGCCCGCCACCCTCAAATCCTACCGACCTGATCTTGCTCGATGTTCTCTCCAAAAAAAGCATAGTAACTGTGCCTCCCTACTCGTGCCAGTTTAGTGATGACCACGTCTACATCGGATAACGCCCCCCGCCTATGACGCTGTCCCTTTTCGTGAAACCCCTGTACCCACAATCCCCGCCAGCCATGCCTTTATTCGGACTGTAACCTTATGATCATGCCTGACGGCATGCCACCCACAAGTTGGGAATAAACATTATCATTATCATTATCATTATCAAGGATATTAGTTCCAGGGCAATGAGATGGACTAAACCTTCCGGGCCACAGTCAGCTCATCATCACAACCGGAGACAGATTGAATATTGTATGGCTGTTTTAGTCGTTCATGTATTTGGATAGTTCAGACCAGATTGTGAAATTGAAACATGGTTGGCAATACTTCGACACAAACGGTGAGTCAAACGAGGCACAACCTCATGTGAAAGATATGGAGAAGACCCTCAGGGGAGCCCAAAAGGGCGGGTGGATTTTGAAGTGTTATTGTCTGGGATGCAAAAGCTTTTTGGCTATAACCGGATGCTGATTATCGCAAAAGAGTTGCTTACGAACGCAAACGCCAGGGCTGATAAGCGGTGTCCGAGGACGGATCCCCCAGTTGATGATGGTGCTAGTGAGTGTGGGATGGTTGCAAGTTATGATTAGCCGAGATGTCTCAGTGTTTAAGGCCCAGAATTACTAACAAGAAGATCAAACGTAACATCTGGATCGCCACTGCTCCTCTCTTGGCTTTGGCAGACTGGCAGTATCTATGCCCGCGTGCCTCCCGCGGATAGGACGGCAACTGGCACCAGAAGAGTGCTACGGCCAAAAGCCCTACGATAAGAATGACGGAAATGTTTCTATAAAGCTTCAGAATATATGTGTCAAGAAGCAGAAGTGGAATTAAGTTAGTTCTTCGTGCTCTAAAGGAGCAGATTTGACGCCAGGTAACCGTCTACTTACCAGCTCTATGCTACGGTTATATCCATTGGTGGATGTTTGAAGGCTGGCGTGGACGTTAAATTTTAGGAACCAAGTCTGCACCACTTCATCTTTCAGCTGCCTTGTATACTCTGCCCTTTAGCTTTAATTTTGCTTGATTCAACACTGGTGTGCGCATTGATTCCTCATTGTCGACACTCGGACTAACTGGGGACGGAGTAAGTTTGCCTTTATAACAGTGAGATGTTTGAACAATTTCACCAAAGACCTAAAACGAAATTAAATCGAATATAAATTTTTCATTTTGCATGCGTCATCGAGTGCAACTAGGTTACGGAAAACGAAACGGAGTGATTGCTCATTATGGCTGTTTCAGCCAAATGGTATCTTCGAGTGACGCGTAATACCAGAAGACAAAACAAAGTCGGAGCTAGGATTCTATACGGTATTATTAATGTAAGATATAAAATAACAAAATATACAAACCTCGACAGTAGATACTCGTCCACAACAAATGGTCCACTAGGACTATGAAAGTACAAACTAAATGAGCAAACAGGCTCCCACGTGAGACAGACACACGTGCAAAGGGTCGGCCACAAAATGGCTGGATGACCTCGAGGTCGAGTGAGTGGTGGGGTACGGACAAACAAACGCCAGTTTATACGCACTCACCAAACACAAAAGTGAAGCGGGCGTCACAAATATCAACAGAAGAAACATGCGGAATTTCAAATGGTAAAGTAATAGACGGTACACCGCCTACCAAGCTCCCCAATTTCACTCAGCAAGCGCTCCGGTTCTTGCACTCCACCTATGCTCAGCTCCTTTCTGGGGGTATTTCATGAGCCACCGACACGAATGGTCCGAGTCCACTCCTGCAGCAAGTGCGGGCTTCGATGGAGTACAAGTCTAATCGTCACCCTTCAGTAAACATACCTTTTTATTACACCCCTTAAGAACGCCGCCCGCCGTTCAAACATGCAAGGTTCCCACTAAGATATCTGGGCTCGCCTCATAACTATCTACCACCCCTAGAGGCCATTTTTCACGAGAAACATATTCACCAGAGACTGGAAATAAGCCTCCTCGTTTCAATTTCTGAGGTGCTCTGAGCCACTTAGTACGCACCTGCAACATCGCCAGAATACGCCAGAAAGATAACTGACTTTTTTCAAACCGGCAGGTATCGCGAAGCCAAATCGTCGCGACCGGGTACCGCAGTACAGCATCGCGTGAGCAACAAACAGTTTGGATTAAGCGGCTCCAAATCGTTGCTGTCTGATGATAGCTAAGCTACTGGTCGGTTATTTAGAATCTGGTCCATCTGTATAAGGAGTGTGTTCAGTTGTTCATCGGTCGAGAACTGCCTCATACATAGACATTAAAGGGTACGTCGTACCGACCTGAGTATACGCTCCCACACCCCACCGCGGTGGCTAACCACTGGTGGACTGGAGTGTCACTCTATCCCCATAGTCAAAAGTCGGTCCAATTCTTTACTCTGACTCCATCGCCTTATATCATCCCGAAATTCTTTTGGTGCTCCAACGAAGTTCGTACCATTATCGCTATAGATGTCGCTAAGCCTGCCACGTCTACCAACAAATCGCGGCAAAAACTTCAAAACTGAGTCGGTCGACAGCTTTTATGCCACTTGCAGATGAACCGCTCAAGTTTTTAGGCAGCTAAAGATGCAGACATAGCGGTTTTCCCCTGAGCGCCCCCTTTTGGTCTTAAAGGGTCCAAAGCAGTCCACTCCCATGCTCTTGAAGGGGTAAAAACCCGCTTTTTCCCTGTCTACCGGCAACGGGGCCATCATCTGTGTACCATTCTCTGCAAACCGGCACCTGCATAAAGAATACGCAGCAATCGCTCGTTTAACGGCGCCGGTCCCATTGATGATTCAATATTGCTGTCGGATGGAGGCTAAGATCTGCGATGCCCTATGTTGCACCCTTCCACTACACGAAAGTGACGTATGATCAAGGTAGTACCATGATGTTGGCTCGGAAGAAGCGCTAGATGTTTTGCTGACTTACTGTAGTTTGAGAAACCAAATCTGCCTCCCACGCACAACACGCCATCGATCAAAACAGGTGACAAATTTCGTAAGCTGCCGTTTTCAATCCGATTACTGGGATGCTTCGCATCCAGTACAAATGCGTTAACCCAAAGTAACTCCTGTGCAGAATGACTGGATTGCACGATATTTTTCAAACAACTACGTGCCTGGCTAAGTTAGGATACTCTGACAACACCGGAAGGTAGAGCCTCTTTCCACGCCCTGCCCGTCTTGTTGCTTGTTACGCAGTAACCAAGCCACAACCTTGTGTAGCTTCACCCAAGAGGAAAACCGGGTCATCAGTGGGCACATCCCATCATTTTGCTCTAGTTGGTTAACCTGTGCTACAAAGCTCTTCAACTCGACCCCATCGGGCTGCGTCAATCGAGACTGTGGAGGCCAATCACACTCTAGTTCGAGTGAAAATCTTGGTCCAGTTAGCCACAAAGCGGACTAAGTTTGTATGTTCCTCGAGAGGCAATGTCGGCTAGATTGTTCTCCAGCGTTACACGTCTCCATTGAATACTTGATGATATATCACGAATAACTGCCATTCAATTTGCAACAAACGTGCAAAATCTAGAATATAATTTGTGAATGTATTAGAGAACAATCATTGTGTCCGAAATACAATACGTTGGTAGTAGTCCTTTGTACTTGCTCCAATTACATCTGCTGCTAGGACTGCCAAACACGCGGCTGTCAACACTAACCTTGGTGCTGAAACGAACTTAAAGAGAGCAACCCGCCTCTCCGAGAATGCAGGCAAACAGCCAAAAACTTTGGCGTTCACGTGAAGCAAGCGTATGCCACCACGCTGTGTGCAGTTTCCGATGCATCACAAAATATATGAAGTACGGCATGTGGAATACTACCAACCTCCCTAGGCTTAATGCACCTAGGGACTGGCAAGTTATGGAGGCTACGAACGTTGGATGACCAATTCTCCCACAGAGTGCGATCGATATTGTTCAACGGGTCGTCCCAACGAAGTCAGGTACAAGGCTTGGCTAATCGATAAATAGTCATCCGACAAGATGCCAAAAACAAAGATGGGGTTAACCTCGGGTGCTGAGCTTCGAGCTTCGGCAATACTTGGTTTGGACGCCCAGTTTGGCTGTTATCCACTCCACATGGCCTGTGATCTACATCCACATAGATCCCCAACCGGACCAAAATCCGGCGATCTTATATCGGCTTCGTTCGACCTTTGTTCCCTTAGCCACCCTGAAAAATCTCGCTGCTCAAGGAATTGCACGTCCCAGCCCAAACCTTTCAAACATTATGTCTGTTACGGGGCTGTCGAAAACCGAAGTATGTCAGGCCAATGATGGCATGGCACTGCCATACCCAGGTTGATAGCACACCTGTAACAGTTCCCTTCCTACACTTGACCGTAACTCTCGACCACTTGTTCCACTTACTGCAAATACGAACAAACCCTTCACCTGGCCTGAGCCGTCCCCAGGACGCATTCATTCCAATCTGCTGAACCTTTCGTTCGGAATTAACCATTTCGGCGGACTTTCAATCTGTGCTCCCCACAAAGTCAATAATCTTCTGTACATCTGGCGTTCCGGGTCGCGTACTGTCACCAGCTCACTCTTCCGAGGAACTTTTATATCCGACTCCACTACAACAGCGATACCAGTGAGTCTCTACAGTTTCACTGTACACCATGATTCTGATATTCCTGCTACTATTTATCCGCATGGCTGATCCCTCTACTTCATCATTCCCACTTACGCTTTTTGTGACCCTGGTCATAAGCCCAACAGTCCAAGACCGTTTTAGGTGTTAATACAAATCGACCGGCCGGATGACGCCAACTTTGCTGCTTCACCAGATCCGATGTTGATTCCTCAGTTTCCGCAGTTTGCACTTTTCTTGTCATGTGTCAGGCTGAAGGCCTCTTGTTCTGCCCCCCTCATTTTTTTTGCCCGCCACCCTCAGATCCTAACGACCTGATCTTGCTCTTCTCCAAAAAGCAGCAGTAACTGGCCCCCCTTGCCCGTGCCGGTTGAGGGGGTGACCACGTCTACAACGGATAATGCCCACTGTTTATAACGCTGTCCCCTTTCGGCACAGCCCCCCCTGTACCCACAAATCCCGCCAGTCATGCCTTTGTTCTGACTGTAACATTATGATCATGCCTGACGGTATGCCGCCCGCCAGTTGGGAATAAATATTATTATTATAAGTCCACTTTTGCACAGAGAATCCAGTAGACACGTACCTGGTATTATTCACGGAGAAACAAAGCTCAGAGGATGGTACACTGAAGATATACAGGAGCAAACGTCTGTGCGCGTTAGCGGTTTACTCTGTAATTTAAAGGCGATCACAAGCGCACTAGAGTCCGTATCCCACTGCACCCCTAGGGCACGCTCCATTGACAATGTTTCTTTAGTTATGTTTCTCACATCAGACGTAAGTTCGGTGTGACCAATGGCTGACAGTACCCCGCGATCATTGGAGGTCTAGTTCCTCATGCAAAAATCTCCTTTTGAGTGCAATGCACTAATCTCTTTAACGAAGCACTTGGCCGTTACAGAGTCTTGCAGCGAGTTTAAGCAGTCATCGACATATAGACTATTGTCTGTTGCGCCGCAGGTTGAGGTGGCTTAACCCGAGCCAAATTCTTCAGCCGTCTTTCGTTAGGCAAACGTTGCAAAGAAGGAGAAGGAGGTGGCGCCAATCGTGTGGGGAGTCCACTGAAATATGGCGGGTTCTCTAAAGAACTCATGGTTTTCCCACCACAGGAATATTAGAGCGCCTCTATCACATGGGTCGGCCTTCACATACAGAAACATCTCCTTGATGTCTGCTGCCACATCAACTTGCTCTAAACAATAACCGAGTATAACGCTTACAAGCTTTGCGGTTAAATCAGGGCCCTGATATAGGTGCTCATTTGGGGACACACCACGACATTTGGCAGCGAAGTTGAATAAAACCCTAATCTTTTCTAGCTCTTTTGAGTTAGTGACTCGATGGTGTGGGATATACTACTGCTCTCACTCGACCGATCATTATCTGTCTGCTGTCCTTCTTCACGTTAACCTCCGCACACACATACTTTACATGACCAAGACCATCTGATTGAATTCCTTAGCTGAGCAAAGTCCACTGACGCCCCCTGTCTAACTCACCCTGTCACCACCCTTACCATCGAGTCCAACGGCTAGCCTCTTTGCTTGCTACATCGGTGGCTAAGTCCGCACACTTCCAAAATTATGCAACTACACTTGCCCTGGCTTTGAGTCTTCTGATCGGCTGATGCTCAATGCAAACACGATTCAACTCTTACCACCAATGATAGTTTGTTGCGTCGGGATCTGAGTGTACTGCATACACTCCAATTAGAAGCCCACCAATAATGATTTGTTGCGTCCCCATACTAAATCGGCAGCCTCAGCTAGTCCTTGGTTGCTAGGATAGTCAACAAAAATCCACCCTTCCATAGATTCATTCAACTTGCTGCCATCCCCTTTCTATTGGATACCGTTTTATCTGATGCCTCCCGGCACTCACCAAACGCCACTGCTCTCATCCTAATCCTTTCCCATCCCCCCTTCCCAAGCTTCTAACTTCGGCAGCAGCTGTTGCAAACGCCCCGCATGGCAGTCATTCATTCAACATGGCTGGTCCCCGGTCCACACCCGCATGGTCGTCCAACTGAATCGAAATTACTCGTGGCTCTACATTGGCCTGCTCCCTCTGTGTCAATCCCCTCTTCTAACCCAGTTCCAGCCGCCACGGAAATGCGCATTCCCCGTCCCATTACTGCCACCATGGCCTCCATTACGGGGCTGTCCAGAAACCAAAGTGTGTCAGCGCAATGATGGTACGGCACTGCCATACCCCGTCTGATGCCACTCCTGCAACTATTTTCGTCCTACCCTCGACCTTCACCTCTCGCTCACTCCAGCCCGTGGTAACTACGAGCAAATTTTTCACCCAGCCCCAACCGCCTCTGGGATGAGTTGGTTCTAATCTGCCGAAACTTTCGTTCGGATTTAACCGACCTGGTTTTCCGCCGCAAATTCAGCTTGCCTCTCCCACAAGTTCAACGATTTCATTTACGATGTTTGTTCGGCCGTTTGCATTTGCACTGTCTCCCCATTGATAATACCCTTTGCACCTGACATCCCCATAACAGCGAAACCAGTGAGTCTACTGTACATCAACGAGGTCTTCTGTGCCATATCCCATGGTAAGGTCTTCCTATTCGCAGACTATATAAAAATCGTGTACACACTTCCCCTCTCTGCACACGCCCTTACCTTTCACCAGATTAAGCAAGACTTAGATTCAATGACTCGCTGGTCAAACGACTCTGGCCTAAGCTTCTCCTCCACGAAATCCTGCATAAATTCCTGCAGCTGCTTCCCACCGGCTGATGCTTTCAAAATTAATGAAAATCCCATCGCTCATTCCACGGAGTTTAAAGATCTTGGCCCAAGACACTACTGTACGTTTAGCTTTTTCCACCAGGTGCAGTTCCAGGTTGCCCGAGCGCGCATGCTCAGCTTTTTAATGCTACCCTCCCTTCACCCTCCAGACACAATGGCCGCAATTTTTAGGCTATGCGTACGACGAATCGTGGAATTCTGCCCCTCATTCTCCTCTCTTTACACCCAAAGTTGTGGACTCGCAAGTGAAAGTGTCCAACGCTCATTCACGAAAAAGCCGTTTCGCCGATCCAGCCCACTTTCTTACCGCTCCCGCTGTCATATTCTTGGCCTCGAACCACTATGGCTCAGACGGTTTAAAATGAATCTAACCCTCTGACGCCGTCTGCTGCACCAAAAGACCTTTAGAGCAGGGGCTAGACCAAACGTAAACTCTCGTCCTCGCTACAGACTCCGTAACTCCTGCAACCTCCTAGTGTGTCCTGAAGCTCGTACAAACCTACGCCACTACCTCTTTCTTGTATACCACGCCTGCATATGGAACAGCCTTCCTGAGCAGCTGCGAAACATCACGCATCATCATATTTTTCCTCGGTCCGTGGACAATTTCCTTACCCTCGAAACTGCTGCCGCCTTACCTACTACCCAACTGCCACCCGACCTCCACTACGAATCGGGTCCAGTGCGCATTTGAGTTTAGCGACGATACAGTTAGTGGGCAAGTAAAGGACCCTGTTATCATATCTTCCTAACCTCTTGACTTGCTTCAAGCCACTGTAGGACTTAAATGCTTACTTGATCTAAATATGTTGTGTTACTGGTCTGGTTGTTTTTCTTCTCTTCCAAGCCAACTTATACCTTATTCTAGCCAAGTCCCTACCCCGGGTTACTCTATCAGCTCTGTCTAGGGACTGGTGCTCTTGGCCTTACTCTAACTGACAAAAGCCAAACCAAAGTAAGCTTTTTTCTTCAATACTAGAGCGCATTATAC
>SJOL01009033.1:260173-298153 GCA_004794785.1 Opisthorchis felineus
CCCTGCTGTATGCAGCAAGTAAGGCGACCCGGCTGATGGCACCACGCGACGGCCGATGTGGCATGAGAGTATTGTTAGCTGTAAATGTCATGGTTGTACGGGGGCTGGGATACTGTCAGGACGCCCACACCTAGACAGGAGGACGATTAGGGTCCCCAACCAAAGCCTTTGGCTCAAAAGCCTAACCGTAAGGCAGCGGTGTTGGGCTGGAAATGCAAGTGCATTACCAATTTTACGGAACACGTCGCCACACATGTTCCAACCCCCAATCTGGAGGACCAGGAGACTGTGTTCGTCAGACCTCTACCCATTGACCAACCTGGTATGAGAGGCTCTGCGTGTGTCTCGTGACACCGCCCCCCCCCCCCAGTATACCTCAATGGGTCGCTGAGATGCGCAAACTGCCACACCACGGTAAGGTCCAGTCTCTTGGTGACGGACTGTGAGTGTCACACGTACACTGTCCAGTATACCTGAGTGGTTTATGGAGGTGCACAAACCGTCACACTGCACTAAGTCTGTTCTGACGCACAGACAACGAAGACAGATTCCCAGTTTCCTCCTTTCTATGGTAAACCATGTACGTGGGTCGGCGCGGCTGAAGCTGGCTGCCAATTGATCGAAGTCACTTTCCTGTCCCCCACACAGAATATCTCATCGTGTCCATAGCGTTTTGTCACCGACACGCCATTTCAGTTCTTTTCTTTCTAGCACTGTCATAAACGTCCGTAAGCACGGGACCTAGACGTGGTCTTGTTACAACCATCGGTTAACCGTTGAGCAGGAACTGTACATCAAAAGTACCTCGGAAAAATACCTCGGGCAGCTTTGGAATAGGTAAACCAATTTCAAATTTCGGATCGGTGACAAAGTGACTGATGAAGTTGGTAGTATTTACCAAATGAACGTTAGTGGAAAGTGAGGACGTCAAGGTGACTCGTCAACTTATCTTTGGTGTTAATGTCTATTATCTTTTCCACAGAATCAAAAGTATGTCAAAGTGTGAGAGGCTAGGTGCTGCTGAACGGTTTCTACTAATTTACCGAATTTACTTCGCCGTCAGTTGGGCATTTTGATTAGGCACTGGGTTCTCCTGTTTATTCAGTGTACATTTGGCAAAGCGTGAAAGTAGTGCCCCTGTCGCTGTTCCAAGTAGAGGGTCTTTCTCAGGCGGTCCCCATCGAGGGATGTGCTTTATCACAAATCGAGATATTCGAGTCCGACGGCAACATCACCAGTTACGTATACTTTTTCTCTTTTTTAGATTCGAGCCTCCTGATCCTATCCTGTTTATTGTGGCAACGTTTTGTTGAGTAGTTCTACATATTGAATATTGCAGCTGCTCAACTCCTTGCTCGAACCGTTAGCCTGTCTTCCCCTACCAGACAGCGCCTTTGTTTTCAATGAGGAGGATAATCAATGTTAAAATCGCCTACCACTCAATCGTTCTACTTATCAGTCTGATTTTTGTCATTTTTCATCTGGTGAGACATCAAGTTGAGTTCTTCGTCGCTTGTGTCATTTCTGGTGAGCGTTGGAATTCGGCCGATGATGGTTTTTTCAGTATTTTTCGCTGCAGTTGGTCTTTATGTTGACATACAGTTTATTCGAGGTCATTGGCGAACTTGGTCTTACCTACTCCGGCGGCTCATGTGGTTGGGCGTAGTGGGTATCATCGGCAGCCTCCTGTTTATGATATTCTCAGTTGTGTATCATATCACGGCAAATGGTGAGTATCCAGTTGTACCTTAATCATTAACTATCAGGCAAGCCGTCAATCCCGTCGATCGTGTGGCTTATTTTGGCTGCTCATTGGTCTGTGATTTTATGCTATTCCACAAGAAATTATCACGAACGCTGTACAGATTCCTACACTTTATCGAAAGGATCCAACTAAAGATGGAACCTCAATGTCCGTTTATTCATCATGTGATATGAGACCATAGAATATGACTCTATATCTTTTGATTTTAAATACCTGTATTTTAAATGTACAATGTACCCAGTTTATGAGACGGTTCCACCGGTGCCTCTAGTTTGTCTTTGATGACAACTGGCCATCTCATTACAACGGTATCTCGTCCCTGTATGACATTTTGCATCAGCTGCTTGACCAGCTTAAAGTTTATTGGCTCACTGACGATGCGTAACTCGTACGGACACGTTTGTGTTTGGAGCGTAGGCTTTATTCTATATTTAGTACTGACACTTGTAACTTGTGTTGGCCAGCTTCTTACTTCACAGAATGCGTCAGGTTGATGTGAAAAACGAACCGTTTGTGTTTTTACGGCCGATTTCCCTGGTTTGTCTCAGTGCGCTCCATACTGCATTTGGCCAAAAGTCCCATTAATCTTAATTGTCGCTTACGTCGACTGGCTGGATATTCGCTATCTCGAAGTCTGTCTGCCAATTGTGTACACAACCTTTACTTGGTTGAAAATCGATGAGGTAGCACTAGCTAACAACAGCTTTGGATGGACCGATGAACAGTTCAAAATGTCTTTCTGGTCACGGTTGTTTCACATTTTTCATGAATCCGATGTTTCCTACAATCTGACAATGGCAGTGTGCCTGAACTGGACTCTATGTCCTTACCAACTTTTATGTGGGGATTCCAATTATCGAGGTACTGGTATTGGTAGCTAGCAGAAACCAGCCATCTCTTCGCATCTAATCACGCCAGTGAAACGGTATACCTAAAGCCGACACATTTTTGCTGGATTTTGAAATCCGACCAAGGCATTCTATCCAAAACCTTCCAAAAAGTTATTGTCGTAAACTGGGGATATAGGGAATTCCACTTTTAGACCTTTTTCTTTAAAGTAAACGACCGAGTTGGAAGCAAAGTGAATAAGGTTCATACATGCCCTTACACCTTCAAATATTCCATCTCCAATAAGCTAGTGACAACCGATTTGGGTACATTCGTGTCCTCATCATTGTCATTGACAGGAACACATTGATACTCTATAATGAAGAGAGGAACAAAAGGGCGCTAGCTTACCTTAAATACTCGAGGTAGCTACTTTCAAACAGTGTGGACAGAAAATGACGGCACGAATGCCAGTGACATCGGTTAGCGGCCATATCTTGCAATTTCCCCAGTCTGGCACACGGAGGATCGCATAGACCCCATCCTGGAGGACGGACAGCACATCTGTATATAACAACGTGACGCTGAAACTTCAGAGAATGTCGCCCGATAACAGGGGAAAATCCGCAGCTTTTTTTGCAGTGTTTTAATGTACGCGCGTGGTTGACTGATACAGGTTTGTGGAATACACGCTAAGAGTCTAACTAGTCTCCAGATGGCGAGTTTATATCAACGACCTTCGGTGTTCTGGCGACCTCTGCTTTGTGTATTTCCGACAACCGCTAAAGTCACGCTTTTAGGATAAAACCTGTCCCAATTTCCCTGCCCTAATTGCTCTGCCACGGGTCTCAGTCTCTCAACTCTACTGCTATTCATTATTGAGTTGATCTGCGCGACCGGCCCCCGGAAACCTTTAAAGATCAGAAGGGAGTGACCATATTGCATAAAGAAGACCGCCTCGACCGGTGGGCCCAATACTGCGAACAGCTTTCGTGGCCACCAGCTACCACTCATCTGGAGCCTATAGTTGACGGAGAACCCTGGTCGGGGAACGTGGGACCCCCTACGGCCTCGGAAGTTTATGACTGCATATGTTCTCTCAAGTGCCGCCGAGCTTCTGATCCGGATAATCTCCCACCCACATTGTTCAAAGACGGGGGTGAAATCCTCAGTCGGCGCTTGTCTGATCTATTTGCCTGCATTTGGGAAAAGGAGACTGCCCCAGACAACTGGGGGAAATCGGTGATAGTGTCCATTTTCAAAAAAGGGGCTCGTATTGAGTGTGGTAACCACAGGGTGATCAGCTTAACCCCGGTTGTAACGTGACTGCTGGCGTCACTTGTGCTTCGCTGCCTTATGGTGGCTCGTGAAACACTGACTCGAGAGCAGCAAGCGGAGTTCCGGCCTGGTAGGGGTTGCGTTGACCAAATTTTCACACCGACAGGTGCTAGAACAACGCCATACGTACAAACAAACAACACTTTTGGTATTCCTGAATTTCTAAGGCGCATTCGACTCGGTTGACCAGTCTATTCTTCTTGACACGCTTGACTATTAAGGAATGCCCCGGAAGTTTGTGGACATAATACGTTCTTTGTATTCTCAAACTTTCGGACGTGTGAGAGTATACGGCGAGCTCTCCAAAAGCTTCCGTACACAAAGCGGGGTCTGTCAGAGGTGCACACTCTCTCCATTCTTATTTAATTTCGTGATCGATGAGATGATGAGACGAACGCTGGAAGGTCTTCAAAACCCCGGTGATCAAATAGCCTGTGACGAAAACCTTGTCGATCTGGAATATGCAGACGATATCGTTCTCATCTTCAGAGAGGAGAAGGTGCAGGTGTTTTTTTATGAACTGACCAAAGTCATCCCGTCCTTTTGTATGCATTTTGCACCCACAAAGCGTAAGGTCATGCTCCTGGACATGTAGTTACTGGACACGCCACTTACAATCCAGGGAGAGGCACTAGAAGTTGTGGAGCGTTTTACGTATATCAGAAGTTGTGTTAGTTCTGATTGTAGTGTGACAGATGAGGTCAATGCACGAATCTCCAAGGCCAGCGTCGCGTTTTCTAGTTTGAGACACCTATGGCGTCAAAGCGGCATATCCCTGAATCTCAAGGGACGTGTGTATCAGGCTACAGTGCAGACTGTTTTGTTGTATGGCTGTGAGATTTGGCCTGTCCGAGCGGTGGAACTGAGACGTCTTCATGTCTTCGACAATCGTTGTCTCAGGACTACTGCTCGTGCGGGCTGGTGTCGGCGTATCCGTAACGGGGTAATAAGAAAGCGAGTTTTCGGTTGCGCAACGGGTACTTCCATTGAAGAATGTGTCCGACACCAGAAGCTGTGTTGGTTGGGACATGTATTGCGTATGCAGAACCATTGTTTGCCGAAGAAAGTGTTGTTTTCCGTGCCCAATTCAGAGGGGTGGGCAATCCTTGACCTCGGAGAGGAGTATGAAAGAGATTACGAAACGTTTGGGTGCTGTCGGTGCTACTCGCCTTCCATGATGGAGACCGCGTGATCCTCACTGCGCCTGGTTGGAGACGCTGCAAGGTATGGCTGCCAAGCGTTGTCTATGGCATTCTTGTTGTCATTTTCTGTCCAGATTGCCTGAATGAGTTTCTGGAGAAATGATTGTAGTAAGCTAGCACTAAGTCCGTTTCCCGTCCACCTTTATTATTTTCTTCACAGTAAGCCTTTAAAATAAATTATGCTTGTACGGCAGCGAAGCATCGGTGTTGAACACTAATGTCATGCCCTACATGATGATGATTAAATGAATCTTGCCGTTTTTAATTTGTCGGTAAATCCTATCAGCCTTTTGGACTTCTACAAATAGTCACATTTATTGCGACGGTGGCCTTGCCAGTACCGTCCTTTGTGATCACGAAATCATCCACATGTTTTACGGTATTTAAAGCTATTCGCTCTGCTGGTATGATATTTCAAGCTGCTGGCTGCTGAGACATAAGTGATACCGCAGTTTCTTCGCTTCTATTTCAGAAGCGTTTGAAACACAAACCCAACAGTGGAGATTATTCTTACTGTCGTGAAAAATTCACCCATTTTCCACCAGACAACACTTCCCAGTTGGTATCTATTGGGTAAATGTACAACAGTGTAACAGCTGGAAAACGAATTCCTTTTCTCCATGGGCTTTTCTAGAATATTCAGTTGTGGAACGTACCCTTTTAACTTATCCGTGTATTGTTGGACTTGGATCGACTACAATCCCGTTGTTTGTTTCATTGAGTACTTCGAAATCTGCGCGCTAGAGTGCGATATGAAGACCGTGCTTGAGCTGATGTACGTACAAAGCTGGAGCAAGTGTTCGTCCCTGTCATTATGCCGAGTACTCATCCAGCGGTATTGTCAGAGCCATGTGTTTTAACAGGAGCATTCATGCCCCCGGCCAATATCTCAATGTGTGTGTGCCGACGGCCTCTACAATAGGTCGTTTAACACTCAAATCAAGTTTGTGTTAACGGAAGACCTAAAAGGGGTCTACATCCGCTCGATGGGACCCAGAAATGCCAGAGTCGCTAGTTGTATAAGTAAAATCGTATCAAGAGAACTGACGCGATGTTTCGAATGTCGTCCCAACCCAAACCCAAGGTGTTCTTTGTGCAGTACATCCGATTGAAAAACAGCGTGGCAAAATCAGCTTATTCTTTTGTTAACACCTTCAGTGTTGTTGTCCCGAACGAGCTATCTAAGCAGTCAGCCGTGCTAATCACTGCAAGTTCATCAAAAAAGATTAACTTGCTTAACACCATCCGCAAATGAGCCAATGATAGGCGGAGTTTTTAACCCCTGACTGAAGCATTATTTGGCGAGCGCAGACTGATCATCTGCTACATACTTGGAGCAGATAGTCATAGAGAAAACACCGCCGATATTACAGGCGATCATACACTCACTGCCTCTAAATGAAATGTGCTCTGTGGATCAAACGTCGCGTTCTCAAGTGATAAAGTTGCAACGACTGGCTTAGCGATTAGCTTGCAGTCAACTTCGATAGATTCCAAGCCGCTTGCCCCTCGACCGAGCAGTATTTGCGTAGGACGATGTCATATATTTGATTTCGTTTAACTTCATATTTGTGATAACAGTATTATTCTCGAATGACCTGTCCGAAAGGGACGCTACTGGAGCCTTCAGTTCAAAACGACCTATCTCGCAAGGCTAAGTGGCGGAGCACAATGTGTGGTCCGCCGAGATCCTGCTACTCTGCCTAGTTTATTTGCCCTTCGGATGTAAGCCAACCATCCAGGATGCCTAGTGCACCAGTCATCTACAACGTTCACAGCTGACCAGCAATTACTTCTACCTTCAGAAACTGGTGCCAGCTGATGATGCCTCATAATCCGTCCGTTGAATACTTGAAACTGGTGTTTAGCCAATTGCTGTTGGTGCACAGCTAGTAACCTGTTACCCTATATGCACTCCATGGGTTTCGTCTGTAAGAAAAAAGGTGTCTCGTAAACTGGCCACTTCTCTGAGGGCTGCGAAATTTCATCAGATTTATCAGATCAGATCATCAGAAATTTCATCAGTCATCCTGCTTCCAAACTAAACTTTATATATATATATAAGTATCGAATGTGTCATCACAAGAAGTAACACCCAACAAACATGTTTGGTTTCGTTAATTCTCGTCAGGACGAACACAAAAAGGCGATAACTGTATCGGTACTAGCCAAAATTCACTTCTGGAGTGCCGTTCCCACGCTCACTAGAGGAACTGAAGTGTGGTTGGTACCGACCAGTCTGTTCCAACTACAGCAGCGTTCATCCAACCACGTGGGCAGGTACTCTTTTGTACTTCAGGAAAGGCGTCTAGCGATACGTTCGATTTAGCTCGTTTCACAGATCACACACTTTACTCTCGCGCCTGAAGCGCGGGACGAAGCATGGACATCTGCACTGCTTGAATCAAGCGGTGATTTCATATGAACGAATAAAATGATGCGAATTGAAAAGTCCTTTTTGTAGTTCTAAGTTTCTCGCCGTTCCCCAAGAAGGCAGTCTATGTCCATTCCAGGTTTTCATTCTTTGAAGCAACAATCGGATGCACTGTTTCTTCGCCTGGTTATGGCGGGCAACATGCTGCGCGAAGACAGAAACGCGCGAGGCTTGTTCTGCTAACTTACAGAAAGGAGACATTACCGTTATAGATATTCATCGTAAAATTAATCTAGTGCAACTTTCAGATAAAGACTGTGGAGCGATTTAGCACACACCCTCGCTTGCGTGCTGTCCATTTTCTGCTGTTAGCTGCGGTACAAAAACATTTCGGGCATGTAATATTTCACCGCATTATATGCTCACTTGGATTACGCGCAACTGCCATCGTTTTCCTCTTCCCCACCAATTTTTTCTACAAAGTACATCTATCGTTCATCATGTTATTCGAAAACTTCGATTACATGAAGCCGGAACAGGTGTAATCGATTGTGTTTTGTACTGCACCTCCACCTTGACAGCACACGCTCTGCCTGATGAAAGTGAGGGCATCCTTACTACTAGCCACCACAGAGTAGCGTAAAAAAAGCGCGGAAACTGCCTGAAGACTTGGGGCAGGCGAGAATGGTATCGGTCGGTAGGCCAAACGAACGAACTTTAGTGATGTTGTAGACCAAGTAGAAATGTCAACGTACTACTCATCTTAACGCGTGTTGTCCCGCTACGGAATTTTGAGTTTTATCAAACGGTAAATTTTGTCCACTCAACAGAATTCATCCGTTTGCCTATTTACGTTGAGCTGGGGTTTTTTGACGGATAAAATTTGAGGCTTGTACAATCTGTATCTTTCATTGTACCCATGGTGCTGTATTTGTCATGTAAACTTCGGTTGTTGAATGACAGTCTATGAATGACTATGTTGAGCAGCGCAGAGAGTGACTAACATTTAGAAGGGAGCCAGAGCGGTGGTTTGTCACCATAGTTTCAATTTATAGAAGAATATGCGGATGAAGTTAGGTAACCCCACTTGTGGTGCAACGTCTGCGTAACGTTCCAATTAGCCAATTAGTATGGGGAAAATTCTTGTCCGTCCGGAATATCTAAAGTTGCTCTCGAAGCAATCGGACTGTGCGCACAAACCAGACTGCGCTAATTTTGAGGGGTTTTTATATTCGGAAGATAGTACGAGAATTAGACGTCCCGTAACAAGCATCCTAGGGACTTGGAGAAGCCGTAGCGCTATTGAGTAACACGTTACAATAAACGAGTGTAGGATCCGAATCGGAGCGTAATTTTTTTAGTCCCATGGCTGCAAAGGATGCTTTCTCAGAGCATTTGCCGAGCAACAGCACGCCCGATCAGATGCCTCCGAGCTGTCGCCGACCTTTCAGGGTCCATCTACCCGAGACAATAGGACAATAAATCTAGCCCACCCAGTCACCATACGTGTATTCAGAGCACCTTTGATATGATACCTTGTTTCAGCCTGTCTGTTAGCAGATCTGGTTACAATGGCGTAGTCGAGTTAACACTCCTAAGTGTTCAACATCCACCTAGAGGTTATGATAAGCGCCAGGTCAATAAAACCTGGACCTGAAGAGTTTACTTACGGATACTCCTTAGCACTGATCAAATTCTGTAAGCTGAAACCGGCTGAGAAATCGTCGTTTGCCAAACCTCATGGAACCTTCCGTATTTTTTAGTCTGGATGTAAGACATTGATCCTTTTATCCTATGTATGACTAAAACTCTGGAGTTCAACTGTTCATACAAATGTCCTAGGATGACACTGTAAATTGAGGATTCCCTTCAAGCGGCTGTCCAACAAGTGACATGAAATTTACACTCCCCGAAAAGCCATCGTCTCAGATTCGGTCCATTCGGCGCTCAAGTGTGAAATGAGCTTGGTGGAAATTTGGGCTCCAAAAACAGCGAAATTGATATTGGGCTGTCCAAGATTTTTCACTATGGGTGCTGTCATATGAAAGACGTTTTATTCATCTTGCCGAGAGTAACTATAAGCAGCTGGATGGAAGCTGTTCAGACTAAATCTAACTGTCTCCACAGTGTGGTTACTTCTGAATCAGTGGAAGAAGCTTCTCAAAAGCGTAAGGAACACTATCCTAACTTGGTCCGTTATCTGTTTATGACCTTAATTTGTTTTCTCGTAATCTGCGTTCACCTGCGAACTCACTCTATATCCAAAATCATTTCTTATTAAAATTATGAGGACATATAATCCATGCATACGCAGCACAGATTACTGAATACCCGCAGTGATACAAAATAGACTACACTACACTGTTTTAGTTATGGCTTCCCCAGTCTGCGGCATACATGGAACGGATTCAAGAATGTAACACATAATAGCGTTTCCCGTACGCTTGATATCTGCATCGCGGTCACCACGAAGTAGCTGCTCCGTGTCCCGTACGGAAATTTGGCAAATAAGGCGGAACACTTGTTGGGAGAACCAAAGAACGGTGTGACTTAACCTATTTTTGACACTCCCGATTCACTGCAACACAATCTGAATAGCTGCACAATAAGTCAATAAATGATCACCAAATTCCAGCACAGAAAACTTTTGCAAATTTTTATGAAATAATGACAGCTATGAGGCACGTGACATACAGTGGAGGGTCGGGTAACATCGCTGTCGTTGAATTAACATCTGTTAGTAAAACAGTGCATCCAAGATCAGCTCAGAGTACAATACCACATTTTCGGGTGAGCGGTCTATGACTGTGCAGAAAACTTTGAGACTATACTCTTTGCAACACGTGCTCTAAGAATGGTATATTCAAAGGTACTTGGTACTTGGCATGTTCCGCCAGGTCGACTTCATCCGTGAAACTATATAACGCTGTAGGTGCAAAGGTGGTAATCAGTGGATATTTCTCCCTGTAAGTGAAGTTTGAAAACCGAGAAGCACTGAACATCTGTTTCATCATTGTTGCTGGTGATTCCCAGTAAGAATGAAACAGCAATGCAGTGCTTCTTGGCTTTTCAACATCGTTTGGCTTCACTTACAGCACAAAATCCCCAATGAAAGTTCCAAAATCTCCTCACACTACCAACGATGAGTATTCGAAGTGCATTACTAATAGAGAGCTCATATTCCCTCTATTCAATACAAAACGAAAAGTAATATGCAAATGAGTAGACCGGACGGAATGCGAACCACCTCTGAGAGATACACACGGTGGTCTTAATGGGACTTAGAAGGAAAACTTTCAAAACGTATCAGCACCAAGCTAAATCATATGGGGCCATGGAAGCTCTTTTTGGATATTAGTTTTTTTTCAGGAGGGACTGCGGTAGCTCAGATTCAAACCAACACAATAATGGTGCACATGAAGAATCAAATCCGCAATATGTCAAGCCGTATAAGTAACAACGCATTATGTGTGTGTTCTGAATAATGGCATCCTCCGTCTAAAACAAAGTGCACTTATTTAACGTAAATTTTCCTTATTTTATTTAGCTAAAGTTGGCGTATGCTGAAAACCCCAGACCCCCTTTGCCTGACAGGACCAAGTGCGTGAGCGAAACTCCAAAATATGTTCATCATCCAAGAGGAGAATACTAGATTCCCAACACTGAACGTGATGTAGTTGATATACCTGGCTGGATGCTTCCACCAGGAGGATCTGTCAAGGCTCCAAGTGAGTATTTCCTGCTTAGATTCAAGCATCCTACAGAACTGCCTCCCATATGGGAAGGAGTGGGATGATTTAATTCGTATTTTACCGGAGGCTTTGCTGGGTTCATGGTTTTGGCAACGCAGTGCGCACAAACTGAGTGCTGCACAACTTCTTGCAGAAAAGTTTCAGATAGATCAGATGACGAGATGAGAACGACTGACGGAGAGTTTCGTGGTACCATTTCAGACAGTTTATTGCGTTTGAAAATTCCCGTATCCGTAGGTAGAAGCAGACCAACCTGAAACACATCTAAGTGTATATTGCAATGTGTGGATAGGGAGCGCAACGACACTGTCAGTAAGTGACACAAGACTATGATACTGTGATTGATCCCAGTAAATCGATACTTTCGAACGATTAAGCAAGTATACTGGCGAAAATGAAGGGACCTTGACGAGTACCGTTTGGAGCAACCAGTATCCCAACATAGACAGTCTCACAAGGTTCTCAGCCGGGAGTCTCTCCGTCATAAATGTCAACACACAGGTGGCATGTGATTACTGTGCATCAATACTGTCTCGTCAAGTTTTCAGAGCCAAATTGACAGTTTTCAGGAATGCATGGTTCAGTGATGATGCACTACTTTGAGCAGCTACATAAACGCAAGGTTACACCACGGTAACAATGAAAGCCCCCGGAACTGATAGACCATGAGTCCGAGTGTTTAGCGTCAACGGACAATTTCACCTCACTCACACAGGTGCACACAACCACGCAAAGTAACTTACGAAAACCTCAGTTTTGAAGTCTTATTTGACCATAGACAACCTGTCTGTATAATTTTGTCTATTTCGCAGTTGTCCCAGCGTCCGACCATAAAACTTCTGTCTCCACGGGGGTTCCCATCGGCCATTTGTTTGAATTCTTCTTCCTTTTCCACCGGTTACTGCCTGAAACTTTTGATCAGAAGATCACATGTCTGATCCGGTAAAAAGTTGGAAGTACTTTAAAGCTACAGCTCGCAACCGTCATGTTTCTGACCCGCGTAACAACACAGAGGGCACAACAGCATGGTAAAAGCGACCCCTGGTAGATAAGTTGGTGTCACGCTCGCGCCACAGATAATGCAGGTTACATTCTTGCCTTCCAAAGCCGGATGGAAATATCGTCCTTAGCTGAATACAGCTGCTAAACTAGACAAATTTTTCTGTCAGCCGATAAATCCCAGAGAATTTCGACTTTACAGGCTTTAGAGACTGGCAGTGGGTCTTCCATGATCATATCAGTGACGAAGTTTAGGAGGAAAGGTGAAAGAGGACAGTCTTACCTGACACCACTTGCTGCGGCGAACTCAGGCGAGAGCTTCCCGTAGACCTTCATGAGTGGGCAGGAGTTGACGTACAGCGGTTTAAGGAGGGCCCGGAATTTACATGAGGTACCTTTGCTCTATAGACGCTGCCATAGTGCCTGGTGGTTGATGGAGTCAAAAGCAGCTTTGAAGCGAAAAAAAGATCACCATTGTTGGCTGCTGTAAGCGGTCAGTGTACCAGAACCTGTCAGAATATGAAAGTGTGATGGATTCAGCCTCTTGCAGGACGAAACCCAGTTTGATTTTCACGGATCTGCCTATCTGTGCATTCAGTCAACTCTCAAGTAACGGGAGCAGAGGACATCTTCGGTGTAGCACCTACCAGGTCAGTGCTACAATGCATCTCGGTACTTAAGGAAGCAGGGATTCTAATTTCCCCGGAAAAAGCACGGGTCATAGAAGTTAGGCCCTGAAAACTGCACACTCCGATTGTCCAATGGTTGACCGTAACCGGCGGTACATTATCCAGTGCTTTCGATATAATTTAAAAAATCAAGAGTCTGATGCTGTCCAAAAGGAAACTTCTATGCGCAATATAATTAGGAGCAATTTTTCACTGCGCCCTCGGGCTGGGTTAGCCCTAAATGTCTTATGTTTTGGGCCTTGAAGTCCAAGTCTCTCGTTCCTTGTTTGGCTCAGGGCTTGATGGTTCTGGATTTTCTTCGTCTTCCGAGGCTGATGGTCAGGGTCGACCTCAATGCATCGGTTTATTACTCTATCAGTGGAGTACCTAAATGAATTCGCGTTCTTTCTTTGTTCTTGCTTATCCTACGAGTATGCTGAAGTGGTTCAGGTCGAGTTCATGTCCTTCCCGGTCTTTATGTACAGAGGTGAGCGAGAGTTCGCCGTGTTTCCTAGTAGCGAGCTTGTGTTCATCGACTGTGTTTGACAGCTTCCTCTCTGTTTGTTTCACTTATTGCTTTTCACAATTCTTGAACTGAATTTTGTAGACAACATTTGTCTTTTCCATTACATTAGGTTAACACTATGGCTGCTTCACTTGTGCTTTGGATCGTCGAGTTGATCGAGTCGCATTTTTTTTACAGACCTCCAGATAAAAGTGTAAGCGTCTCGCTTTTTTTGCCTTGGATTCCACTGTGTTGTAGTGCGACTCAACGCGCTTGAATAGTGTCCGAATGAAGCTCCGTTTGTGACAATTTGGATGGTCTCTGTGGTAGTTCAGAATTCGATCCATATGCATAGCCTTTCTGTAGAATTCCGTTTGTATTTGTCCATTTGACGAACTAGTGACGAGGAGGTCTCAAACAACTAGTTTGTTGTTTTCTTCTTCTATCGTGAACTTGATGTCATCGAAGACGCTGTTTATCCGTTGGTTGGACAGTGTGGTATTCATGCTTACTTACCGTCTACCGGGAAGAGCTCTGTTCCCTGTAGCTAATTCGGGTGGTAAAAACCTAGAGGCTGACAAAATATGACATGATATGAGAGTATAGAGAATGTCATGTAAAGTCTGGTTGTTGTTGGTGCTTTCCGCCTCCCATGATGGGTTCCATATGACCCCCTCTGTGCTTGTTTGAAAACACAGAAGCATATGGCGTCTAACCGGTGTCCGTGGTGTTCATGTCGTCAGTTTCTATCCAGATTGACAGAGTGTTGAACATGCAGCAACCTCGGATATCTGTGGTAGGCTAGCAATAGGTGGCCCTCCCTGTCCCATTTTGCTTCTTTCCATTCTAAAGTTTTATTCAAATAAATTGGTATGGTTGTACGACAGTCAGGTGCCAGTGTTATTTTCCGGTGTTGTTGTCAATGACGATGATGATGATGTTGCTGGTGGGCAATGTACGGTAATGCACCGGAACTTAAAGGACAACCTGGCACCTTAGTGCTAGGCAGTGCTATTTGCTATGCGGCCACGTTAAGGCCGGTTACTGGCTTGCAACATGCCTCAACACGTTCGCCCGCCTATCTAATTCCCTTGGTTCTACGTCGTTGAGAATTGCGCTAAATTACTTTTTCAGCTGATTTCAGGGACCGCTGTGATCAAACCGAACAAACCATTTCAACATCAGTAGACACAACCCGCAATGGGTTCTCTCACATCCGGCCTAAGAACATATCAGATACTCCTAAAAAGGAAACAATTTTCGAAATTTTTCTGTAGAGTAAACCAGGCTTTGCGAGGTTCTTTGGGTGCGTAGCAAAGAATCTGAATTTAATTTTATCATTTTTCCTCGTGTACGGGGTAGACTTTGCCACTAACTGGCAGTGGCATTTTATCAGTGGTGTGGGTTATGTTACACACCGTTTTGGCAAATGCCCGATTCGTTCATAAGCCCCTTATTTGGGGGCTTCAGTGGAGCATGATCGAAAATAAGAATGACTGTCTGTTGTAACCCATCACACAAGCAGCATGTTTATTCCTGTCTTTACCGTTGTTAAATCTCACTTGATCACCAGTTTAGAGGACAGAGACATTCCAGTTGAGTCAGACTTCCGCTGTGAGTGACGCTTATTTTTGTGTCCTGTGCTGTTCTCTTCTAAATCTGCATTCACTTACTCTTTGATTGAATTATTGCACACGCACGACCAGTTCTGCTTGCCCGAATTGCTGGAACTCCGTGCTGTTTCGAGAAGTATGTGCACCTCCTTTTAGCATATTGCTGTCGGAACCTGTACGATCTTATGGTGTTAGGGTACAAACAAAACCACCGAATAGACTGTTCCAAGAAAGACATCCCCATTCTGTAGGTTCTCCCACTTTCGTATCAGCTTTAGGGTTCACTCACTTTATTATATTATCTCCACACTGGAAGAAGCTGCAGGTTTTTCCGATATTCAAACTGTAAGCTGTACAACTAATGGTCAGCTTTCTCTTTTTAGCTCGGTGACTTGAATTTTGCCGCCAGTTCTCCATCACCTCAGTCCATTGAAGTCATAAATGTGTTTAGAAGGCGGAAACGTAGTTCAAAAGCCTGTGACCAAACTCGACAATTGTCTTTACTGATCCCTCTCAACCCTCCTAACAGTATCCAGAACTTCGGTATGCACAACAGAAAGTGTGAAGTAATCCACAATGTATAGTGATTCTGACAGAGTCAAACTTGCTCATGAAACGACATATTGATGGTTCCAAGTTTTTTTCAATTAGTTAAATACAGTCGTGGACCTCATGTTCGATAAACCTCGAATGTATAAGTTCAACTGGCAAGAATTAAAACAAAAGGGGGGGACATGTGCCAAGTCACCACGTGGTTCAAAATATTACCTCTAACTCCCTAGTTGTTCAACCACCTTTCGCTCCTGTTTAAGTAGTTATATTGGCAACTAAACCATTGCTCAGACAGAGGATTGGCTTACCCACTCAGCATTTTAATGAACTCGAGCACCATGCACAATGACAGCCAAATTCTCGCAATTAGATTTACAAATGCTGAAAACCAAATCGACTGACATGAAATTTACGCAACGTCAGTAGTATGAAATGAAACAGAGGGACATGCGACTGATCCAGGATAGGTAGTGTGGTTGGAATTGTCCATGACAGTGTTTGTTACTTTCCACTGGAGTAGCTGGCGTTGTGAGGACTAGTGTATTCTTTACATAGAGTGGGGTCAGGGTTACGTACACACTTGCAGGATGGTGTTTTTGATAGCTGAGGTTGGAAGAAAGAATTCCGGTAGCAAAAAGAGATCTAAGAAATTTAGGTCCGTATCTCGCGTTCTTGTACCCTAAAATACTCGCAACAGTGTTCTTAAGGAGAGTACGAATCTCTCTACTTACTGAAGGCTCAAGCCAGCTGACGTGTCAATAGTCGAGCTCTACGTCGGATGCCAAAGCTTGTCTAATCCAATCGGCTGCTTTTCCACCTGAAGGATACAACTAAATCCTTGAACCTTTGACTGGGGAGTATAAGAAGGCAGACGACAGTATCAAAATCGGCAACATAGAGCTACAATGTGGTGGCTACCAGCAGAAGATGTAACTGAACAGAATTCTTTCCGGTTGATACAAAACGTAACCTAACTGGATGACCCCAGGTGGTCGAGAATTCAATCCACTCTCCGTTCCTAATTGAAACCCGCTAAATTCTTAGAAAGTAGGATGAGGTGACTGGACGTTCGTATTTAAACAAGTGAAGCATCTGATATCACCTAACTTCGCAATAATACCTTTCTGTGGTTGCGACCAAAAGTGAGAACCACATTGGAGCAAATTCATACATCGTCCTACATTCAAATTGTGATCAGCTACTGAATTTTCCAAAGTCAAGGTTTCGAAATGAAAATGACTGAAAAAATTTCTTTGTTTGGCAGTTATTCTTATTGCTATGAATAAATGTGTTGCACCACGGTGTATGGTAACCTTTAATGTACTCTCCCCTCAACAAGTAGAGGAGTCCTCGTTAAGGTGCCGGAGAAAAACTACTTCAGAATTTAACAAAATTTTGCTATTTTGTTTTTAGTGATGCTCGAAAAATTATCTTACTTAGTTATGCATCTCTTGGTGAGGATGACATGGCCTTCACTACATCAAAGTATCTTATTTCGGTTCGTATCATTGTAGCTGCAGATTGATAGTTCATTTTTGTTTTCCACTGTGACCAGCAGGTGTCGCGCCACCAGATTACCTCAGATGAAAAGTGCAGTTAGGTGGTACGACGAGAAAGCAACCAGTTTCAAACCATCGAATGCGGTGTGTGTGATGGATATGTTTTGATACGCTTTTATAGTTGTTGTCTGGCATGGAAACGAAGTAGTCGAACAAAGTATTGGTTTAGATGTATGCTGAAATTCCTCTGGAAAAGTGCAATTCAAATTTCATGTGGACATTTGATGATGAACAGCCTACGTGGAAAGACTGAAAATACTTAAAGCCAAGAGAATTAAACATCAGTGTGGTTCAGTTGACTCACCGCATCGGACGCAACAAAATATTCGTAGGAATAAGTTTATACCGTGAATTTAGCCGTTGAAATATACAAATTTTCGAACTTAGCTTCCTCCAAATCCGTCATGGAAATACAATCATATAAGGCAGGCATTTATATTTTACCTTCTGACAGACCAGCCGACCTCCACCCACATGTTATCTGGACACCTTATTCAACCTCAATCACTTTCACCCGTGTTGCACGTTTGTGACTGTCGAGCTCAGTTAATTATGCTATTTCTGGCTTTACTCCCCTTGTTGTTCGCTACTTGTACGCGCAGTCAACGGCCCGTACAAAGACCACCCTTGTAGAGTGCAATGTGGTGGCCACCCTCGTTTGAACAGCCCTCTTGTACTGGTGCGATTCGGTGCGGACTCACCAGAATGAATACCCCATAGCAGGAGGAGAACTGTCCGGAAGAAGGTGAGGCGAACGTAAATACCACAAATCTCCCAAACACGTAATCAATCAAGTGGTTTTTGGCTCAAAGTTGACTGTATATGGAAGGAACAGATTCCCCTATGGAACTAGTGTCAACCTCGCTTTATCATCTACTGTTTCAGGAACATGATGATTGTGTTACTCGTTTTGACTGTTTATTTTTTTTTTGTTTAGACGCTACTAAAAACGGTTATTTTGCCCCCGCCCTCCCAGCCAGCTTATGATTCGTTTGGATTACCTTGCAAAGACCAGTGTCTTATAGATGTCCAAATCCGATTTGGTTTTGATGGAGGACTCATCTGGAACCCAGCTGAATCCCTTGTTTGTGATGTTCATTTGCTTAAGAACATCATAAACGAGAGGTTCAGCTGGTTGGTTGTTGGTCTGTTCGCCGAGCTTGGAAGTTGGATTGCAAACGTTTCATCACCAATCGAGGTGACATCGTCAGTGCACTGAGGATGTCACCTCGATTGGTGATGAAACGTTTGCAATCCAACTGCCAAGCTCGGCGAGCAGACCAACAACCAAGCAGCGCACCCGAGCTACCTATATTCCAAAACATTGCCAGATTCAGCTGGGTTTCAGATGAGTCTCCCGTCAAGATCAAATTGGTATGCAAATGGGCGTATTTCGCTAATTTCGTGCAATTTGGGTTCAAGTAGAACATAAGGTTGACGGAAACTCAGGGACTGAGCCTACCTGATGAGCCTCAAGAAGGACGAAACCGGTCGTGAGCTGTCGAAGAGTATTCAGCAACATTATGAGTAGTGCATCACGTCTATATAGTGCTCAAAACCTGTTGCTTATATTCTAACTATCTCGCTGTTTTCAACGGTGGGCCCTCAGCGAAGGTAAGGGTGTAAACGCACACCTCTTAAACGCCCTAAATGGACTTTGAAAACTCGGGTGATGACGTAAAACAGCCAACTGTTCTAACTATTGAAAGGTAATGCTTTCCCTTGTTTGCCTTCTGATAAGCCCTTTCGTGAACATCTTTAAGAAACGCAGTTTTGTGACTTCTAAACTAGTTGAGATTGCCCTGAGTGATTTGTCATTTTCACTCACCTGTGCAGGCCCCACCGTGATTTCCAGCAAAACAGTATCACGACCTTCTTGCAAGCGGCTGGATTACTGCTGTCCGTAGGTATACGTGCAATGCGTATTTTACCACCAATTAATCAAGTGCCTAATTTTAGCTAATCGATTGTTACACTAACATGGAAGTAGAATTTTTAAACCCACAAGTCATACTACTTCTTAGGGCTTCCTCATTTCAGACAACCCTTGCAATCCGAATGTCAGAGTAGCTTGGGTCGCTACACCACCCCAGCTAGTCTGTTGAATCAAGCGATGGTGACGGAAGTTGGCCACCCTCGAGCTTTATGCACGGATATACGTACACCTAGACACAGCGGAAGAAATCAAGTTGTCGGATCGAACTTGTTTGGACTATTTATATAGATCGCACAGTTCCATCACATCAGTCCCGGAAATACTAATGTATGACTTCGGTGAATAGCTGGGGCAGTTGCAATCCGAATGCTTGAAACCCTATATTGTGTCCTTACCTTACAAGCATCCCATCAGTCTATGCTATACAATCTCAGAACCCTGTCTCTCTAGACTAGCTAACCAAATCTGGTGCAACCTTGATTGTCTGCGCAGATTTTTCGGTGATATGGTCCTGAGAAAATGTGCGACGAGAATGTCTTAGGTGAGTGCCTTAATGATTCATCCACTAGGGGACAAGCGAAAACTAAATCATTATCAGGACCAGTTTCAACGTCTGCCAAGCACACGAATCTGCATTTGGTGCATACACAGATGGCAAGATGATTTTACTTTCATTCGGAAAATGCAATCCTGTGCAACATTAACTCAATGAGTGCTATGCTATGCGAAAAAATAGTCGTACGCAGAAAACAGTTGGCAATTGAATGAGCTGAGAATGTCTAATCAACATCCTCCGTTTTGCTAGAAGGTTGGCATCCACTTACGGACGGCGTGGTCTCCATCCGGAGTGGTTTTATACGAAGTTTACCCGCCTACTTCAATGAGAGAAATGAGAACAGTAATCCAATTCAGGTCCTCCGGGATGGCTGGCTGAAATTGTGGGGTGATGTTTGTATTGACAAAATGTACATAACACTGATGTATTCAATCAACATCAAGTGCTCATTGGTCGATTTTCCGGTCCCCTTCGACCGGACGAACCAAATGAGTGATGGACGCAAGTCACTTGCGGGATGTGGCAGTAGACTTAGTTCTTGGAAGCTCATAAGCTCAATTCGAACTCCATCTGAGTGGTGTAACGCTTCCTGTGCTGCAAGAACGTTCTAGTATAATCTCAATTAATTGACTATTCGCCTCAAGAGTTTTGTCTGACACAATAATAAGCTAGCGTAGAATCGTCCGAAAGTTTGAAAGTTGCAACCTTTAGTATTCAATAAAATGTATAACTCAACTCACGGTTGTCGGTAGCTTATAGTGAACTAAAAATTAATTCGCCTTAATGTACATCCCATCTTCAATAGAGGAATTTTGTTTTCGTGGAAACTTATTAAAGAGGTGGCAGCTATTCCGGGAGGGGTCACTTGTTAAACAGGAGTAGTTGTTCAGGAGACAGTCGTCTGATAGAACTGCCCAGGTACGCCAAAAAACACTGGCGTAAACCACACACTGTGACAACTCCTTTTTAGACGCGTCTCAACGTTCGCTGGTATGCCACCGAAGAGACGCGACCACAATGGTTCTGAAAATCACATTCGCACTTCAAACACGTGCTATGTGCTACAGTCTTGGCTTCAATCGATCAAATCCGACGGATGGAACGCCAATCAAAAACGACAATTCCATTACGGTTAGTTGTGGAATTCGATGACACTGGATCAACGTGTTCCTCTTCTGAAAAGTTTCCACCTCCGGAGGTGAAGAATTCATTAAAGCCGACAAACTGAAAGATTAGCTGGTATCTGGTTGATTTAACGACCTTCAAGTCTTCTAACCATCGAATAATCGCGTTCAGCTTACCAACATATCTATTCCACTGTCTGTTCGCCGAAGCATCAAACAGAAAACACATTTTCCGATTTCCCCAACTTGGGTATAAATGCTTTACAGTTCCAAAAATCAGGCGCATTAGCTTTATTTCGACGGGGACCATTTCCCCGGGTGTGACGCTTGTCCACTTCTAATTAACAAAACCTGTTTGACCTGGATTTTCCGTTTCGAAACCGAACTGCGCAATTTGTATTGAAGTATATTTGTTGCGAATTTTCACCTCAAGCGATCGAAGAGTTCAAGACGTTAGCTCCTGAAAGAAAGACACGGCTTGATGCGTCCTGATAAACAGACTATTCCCACCTAGATGTGAACAACATTGTAATAACTATACCGTCGTTTACGGTTTAGCGATTTAGTGGTTTAGCGACACATGTGTATTGCATTGCGTCAGAAGTTCGTAAAAACTCCAACAGGGCACCCCGTAATGATCCTGGCTGCGTATGCAACTGAACTTGAAGAAAAACACCGAAAAACTGATGACTCTAACCAATATTTTGGTTAAATCAAAAATGATAATCACCAGGTTAACTATTCTTCCCCACCCCCCACAAGCACACAAAACTATTTTTGTAGCACGAAGTACATCTTTCATTGCGGTTCCCCCTCAAGCAAACTATTCAAAGGGAGCTTCTAAATGGGTGACCTCCCGTCAAAAAGAAAAATTACATTAGAAGTAATCTCTGTCCATAGTAAGATTTATCAGTAGGTTTGCTGCTTTTCTCTTTTCCATACCCCACGAAATAAGCATCACTACGGGTTTCTGCCACACAATGTATATCGCATATCATGGACGTCGATAGAAGTGTTCAATAGTGATGCTTTTCTTACGTACAACCATAATTAATTTGAAAGCTCGTTAGGAGGAGAAGACAAAAAGTGAACGGGGAAGGAGCCTAGTTCTACCCTAGCACAACCATTCTGGGAAGCTTACACTACCGGACATTCATTCGAACAACCTGGACAGAAATTGGAGACAACAATGCCACTGATAACGACTAACAGCCTACCTTGCATTGTCTCCGCCGTGCACAGGCGGGATCACGTGGACCCAATCCTGGAAGGCGAACCACACTGACGGCACCCGGACTTATTGTGATCGCTTTCCTACATTTCTAATCGTTCAGCTGTAACAAACTTTCGATGCCTAGTTTCTATGCTGCCCGAAGGAAGTGGGAAGGCTTGGATACTGCCAGGTTGCCCAAGCCTAGACAGGGGAAGTCGAGATTCAGAGGTCGGGTTCGAACCACGGACGTTCCGGTCAGTAAATTTGCGCTCTAACTACTGAGCCATCTCGCCCCCTTGCTACCTTTCTACGAAATCACAGGTTGACTACCTCTCTGCTTACGCCACTCCGAATTGGGTCCGGACAACAACACTCCCTCGGCCAAACGGTCAGTTCATCCAAAAACACCTATGCTTCCTTTTCCTCTTTAAAAACAAGCACGATGATGTCTGCATATCCTGGGTCGACAATGTCTTCGTCAGTAGCTATTTGAAAACCAGGGTTTCGAAGACCTGTCGTTCATCACAGTATCCCGTCGATCACAGAGTGGAACAGGAATGCGGGTAGCGTTTATCATTCCCAGACATCACCTTCCATACAAAAGCATTTGGAGAGCTCTCCGTTACTCTCACTCCCGTAAAGTCTGAGAATACAAGAAGCTTGTTGTATTGACAAACTTTTAGGCATTCCTTGACGAGCAAGTGTGTCAAGCAGAACATACCGAACAACAGAGTCAAATGCGCCTTGGAAATCCAGTAATACTAAGATTGTGGGTCGCTTACACATCAGCGAAGCACCTCAAGTGAATGTTTCACGAGCCACCACTAGGCGACGAAGAACAAGTAACACGAAAAATATCGTTACAACTGGGTTCAAGCCGATCTCTCTGTAATATCGCGAGTACCTTTTTGAAAACCAGAACTACTGCCGATTCTCCCCAGTTGCCTAGGACGGTCTCCTTCTTCCAAATGGAGGCAAGTAAACCAGACAAATGCTGACTGAGGGAATCACCATCATCTTTGAACAGGGTGGGTGATATATCATCTGGACCAGGAGCTCAGCGGCACTTGAGAGGACATATGCATCCATTAACCTAGGAAGCCATAGGGAGTTCCAGATTCACCCTCCAAAGTTCTACTGCAGTTCAACAGTCCGACTGAGTAGCAGCAGGTGGCCACGAGAATTACTCTTCAAAGTGCTTGGCCCAGCGGTCAAGGCGCACTGGTTTCCTGAAGATGGTCGCACCTGTTTGATCCTTGATGGTTTCTCTCAACGGCGATTTCCGGGTACCGATCAAACAGATCAACCGAAAAAAATCTTCGAGCATTCCAGGCTTTCTTCTGTTTCCTTAGCCTTTCGTGTCCTGCGCACGTTTGGCCTCACTTGATGTCCGATAATTCGTCGGGCCAAATTATGCTTGGGACCACTGAGAACATTCCTCTGGGATTCAAGCAGCACCACTGTTTTGTCTGATATCCAGTGCTTCAGCTGACGTGATGGAGCTGTGCCATAGACAAAACTCCCTGCATTGTGTAAAGGTATGTCTATCCAGTTCCAGTAAGGATTAACAGCAGACGGCGGAGTAGTTGGGAGAGTCCGGAAAACTATTCTGACAAATTCGTTTTACTTCTGGAGCCGCCAGTCTCTCAGTTGCTAGGTAGTTTTTCCGCCCCTTACGCGGCCCTGGAGAGCAAAGGGAAAAGCAACTTCGGACGAGCGCATGGCCAGAATCCACATAAGTGTTCCAGAACGAGAGGCAGTCAGTTACTGATCCGCGCCATCAGCAACTGATGGCGATGTGATCACGTTAGGTCCGTGGCTGGTATGCAGTTGGGGACACTCGATGGCGAAACGAATTCGGTCATTCCGAAAGTCAGTATTGGATAAAAACAGTCTGTTGTCAGGATAAAGGTTAAGCAGCCATTTACTGTTGCCCGTACGCACCGAGTCTACTCCAAGTAGATCACCCAGTCGAATTTCAAATGTGCTAAGCCTGACCACTTGTGAATTCAAATCTCCGGCAACCACAAGGAAATTGGGGCTTTTAACCCGTCGTAACACGTCGTGAAAGTCGTCCTTGATGGTGTCAGAGCTACAGCCGATTGGGTTGTGAGCAGGCACGACGAACCGATAACGATCAACTTCCTGCTCGTATGACCCATAAGAACTGTCCTTGGCAGATTCAGAGCTGAAGTCCGTCGGGGACTAGAGCCGACAGAATAAACAGGAAGCGGTGGAACTCAATTTCTCGGAACTGTCCTACGGACGTTGCCAGACGAACCGCGTAGAGACTATCAACGGGTATCCAGTCAAGCAAGGATCCTTCCGCCCAGTTAATTGGGACGACGCTGACCCCTGCACATTTTGCCGCAGCAACCTCTGGAGCGCCAAAGTTCCGAGTGGAGTGGTGGGATAGTTAGCTGATACACAGCACACATCAGTGTTAAGCGAGTCCAGTGCGAGAGCAATAACAGATTGCTTCAGAATGCGAACATTAAAAGGTGCCAGGTAGACCGGTCATCGAGGCTTGAATATTGATTTCGAGATACCTGAGGCTGTCGGCACCGACTGACGTGCATGTGTTGCCGCCAAGACCGGTACAAGACGAATGAGGTTTGAAGTTCTAATAGGTGGGTCTGCAAGGAGTACTATTAATGGGGTGCTGCTGCGCGCAGCAAGACGACCCGTGTGGTGGTACCACACGACGACAGTATTTTTAGTTGTAGTTATCCAGAATGTACGCTGGCTGGGATATTGCAGGAAGTCTAAACCTAGTCAGGAGGACGATGAAGGTCCTCAAACAAAGGAAGCCCTTGGCTCAAAAGCCTCACCGCAATGCAGTGGTGGTCGATGGGAGATGCCAGTGCATCACATTTTTTAAAGAATAAGTCGCTACACATTCTAACCCCCCAACCTGAACGACTGTGTTGGTCAGACCTCTACCTTCTGACTAACCTGTTACGAGACTTATCAAGTGTCGAAAGTCCATCTCTATTGTAGTTCAATGAGTCACAGAGGCACGCAAACCGTCATATCATGTTAAGGTCCAGTCTCTTGGGGACGAGCACTTTGTGTAACCGACGCATAAACGTTAATTTATAGGACAAACTGAAGTCTAATGACCAATCTATTCCACTGTGAATTCTCGGAGTTGCGAGAATGTAAGAGTAGGAAAAGTGCATCAGAAGCCTCAGGAGGCGCCCAGGAAAGTACTATTAAATTTTGTGGTAAGCGAGACTGTGAGACACATTTTGGAAGGCGTTCTAAACCCTGGTTTTCGATTCAATACACAAAAACGTTGTCGATACAGGATATGCAGATGACGTTGCTTTAGCCTTCGAAAAAAGCATAGGTTTCTTTGGAGAGGTTATCTCGTCCTTCGGAATGCGTTTCGCATCCGTAAACTGAATATCATGTTCTTCGATATGGTCACCGAGCAAGTCACTTGTAATCCATAGGGAAGCAACTGAAGTTGTGGATGATTTTAGGTGTCTCACAAGCTCCAGTGGCTTCGACCGTTGCTCACCATTTGAGAACAATGAACTGGTCTCCAATGGTCAAATCGCGCGTACTAATTTGCGTCACTCAAGGAGAAAACTGGAAGTCATTGAATTTCAAGGGTCACTCTACGGTATGGGCTCTTTTTTATGGCGGTGACAGCAGCGCAAGTGAGACGCCTTGGGGTCTTTGTCTCAGAACCGTAACCCATACAGTCTGTTGCCAATGAATCCGCAACAATGGAATCAGAAGACAAATGTTCGGTTATTCCGCCAAGACTTCACTTGAAGAATGCATCCAGAGGTGATTCTGTTATGCATTGCGCATGTCGAGTCGCTGCCTATCAGAAGGGATGGTGTTTCCCATACCTAATTCAGAGTTGCGTAAACAGATGAACGGCCAATCCTTGGCATGTACAGTTCGAAGACAGTTATAAAAAGTCTAGGTGTTGCCGGGAAGACCCATTCCTCAGAATCGAGCCGCAAAATACTATTCTCTGGCTGCAACTCCGTGTTAGTTGGTTTGATGTTGCCAGTTTCTATCCAGACTGCTTAGGAACGCTCGGACGTGTTACACAGTGCAGTGCCTACGGTAAACTAGCATCATGTTTCTATCCTCACCAATTCGTCCCTTGTTTAATAAGGTTTTCTTCAAAAAAACAAGTACGGTGTGGAAGTATCGGCTTGAATGTCAATGACAAGTCATGTAAATACGACCGATATCATCAGCGCACTCGTGTGATATTAGCGGACCCTTTGTTCGCTCGGCATGACACAGTCCTCCAGCCCCTGACGGAACACCACCAGAGACGACTTTCGAGGCACAAAAGTTTACCACATCGCGATTTCCCCTCTGACTAACGAACCACTCTAAAATAACTGACCTAAATCCCAAGGGAGGATAAAATAACCGAACAATCGAACAGCACAAATTATGAACACAGAATACAACTACTGTGGTGAATGAGAAACGACAGCAGTTCCCCGAACCAAAACTACTCACAGGGAATAGTCCAACAGATCGTTGTTGAGGGTAATCCGTCTTGGAGTGGGGGGGCTGTATAGGCACAGTAACACATAAACCTCATTTTTCAATTATAATAGGCAAATGCTGAGCATCTGTAGCATTCACTTCAGAATAAATGGGAAATTCTGTCCCGCCTCCACGAAAACTGTTGGAAAGCACGCAGATATAAACATGCATGCGATACGGACTTTTTTGGTTGCCCCCTCCCCACAAAGAAACATCTCAAGGAGAGGATACTGCAATAGCTTGGAGAAAACCAAGTGACTGCGACAGGAGAGCGAACGTTTCCAAGCAAAGTAAAATAACCCAAAATCTGTCGAGTCTCAAGAATAACTTCCTGACAGATTTGTCCTCTTTGCTCGCATTATTTCGGGTAGGGCTAAGCAGCACAGAGCTCATGGTCAACAATGACTTGAACGGACTTTAGTGCATAGGATGCGGTAGTAGATGAATTGGTCACATATGCTACCACATACATCTAGTGCGTTCGCACCGGTCTTAGTTCAAATTTCCGTCTTCTCCTGACGAAAACACGCAAAAAAAACGTGTAGAAAGCATCAACGACAAACACCATTTGGAGGGCATTTGGTACACTTCGAAAGTGTGTACTCGTTTGTGGAGGGTGGCGTATGGAAAAGTTATTTACACAACAAAGCTACATAAATTGAGGAGGTACCCCATCAGTTGAATGTGATTCTACATGATTGTACTGAGATCTTAATCGTAAGAGTATGGTGTGATCCCGCTGCTTACGTATAACAACTTTCTTCCGCTGATCATCGATTCACACAATCATATGTTGGTACCGCCTGCGCGGAATGCGACCTGAGAAGAACCTTAAAAATGGTGCTATTTCAACTAAAAAACTCCTAAATCCGGTTACGGAAGAGTTCGCTGTCCTGAATATTCGGACTATCGAGAACCTTTCCCAAAATTGCCATGCGGTCCACCACGGTGGCGTGAAAATTCGACGACTCATCAGCAGGGACTTCGCATCTTCATCTTCCAAACCGGCAAGCCACCTTCAAAAATCAAACCGGAAACGCAAGAAGAAACCTTTTACTCAATTTCCCACTTCCTTGCGCCTGATGCGTGATTTACTGGAGAAAATAATCTGAGTCTGGATAAAGAGAGCATGTTCCCGAGAGAGGATGGCTTTCCTCACGAGAGAATGCTCTTTATAAGGTTGAAATGTGTGGTGTCCTGAATAACAAGCAACCACGCGACTATCTGAAACTTATCAGGTGTTTCTTCTACCGAGCATCTCAGACGTTGTTCCCCTTTTTTCCAAATCAATTTATTCCCTTCAAAAATGAGAGTCATAAACATTTATGCTAGTTTTTTTTAAATAATAAAACGAATGACGCATAAGTAACTCAAAGTTCCACAAAAGTGAGCAATCCACATCGAAGGACACAATGAGCAGAATACTTGATGAACAGCACTAGCATAGTCCTGAATCACATTGTTTTGTGGGCTGATCAACACTCCCTGCATTCCGACACTCATTTGCAGGACCTTATGGAGCGGCGAAGCAGTAACAGCCGTATAGAAAAATAATGCTCTCCAGAAGATGTCAACAGAGGGAAGGACAAATAAAATCGGGAACAATGTTGTCGTTTTTGGCAAAGTAATATACGGTAGGTCTGAACGAGACGAAGACGAAACGAGAAGAAAAAGAAGATAAAACCGCAGCCTGCCAATCTGAGAGGTAGACACCTGCTTCACCACCTGTTTGTGTATAGCCGGTGACCGGGTCAGCAGCAATATGAGCAGAAAGATTTCACGGTGTACAAATGGTGGCGATCGTGGTACGATGGAAGAGAAATTCCGACCATAAATCCGGAATTAACTAACGAGGAAAGTGTTTCCATGGTGCCCGTCATACGATGTCCGTATGATTGCCGTCGGTGGATATGTTGGAAGATTTGCTGAGGACCTCCGTCAGCATTTCGTCATCTTCGGTATCTTGTAGCGAATTAGTCGAAGTTGTGCCGTTACACAATTGTGTGGTTTCCAAAGCCTGTTGAATGCTCCAAATAGCCAACGGCCTCATGTAACCAGGACAACGAAATCGGCCGTCAATCATGTAGGCTTCCGGAGTTTGATATTGTAATCCGAATTTATTGTAGATGGTGTTGTAGCAGGCCTCGGCAAGGGAAAAACCTTCTTTCGACATGCCCTGAAGTGAACGGAACATAGAGTGATTGCCAAAATGTGCGGAATAGATGGAAGTGCTTGAAAAAAAACATGGACAAAACTATGAAAAAGGAAAGATAACACAGAAACCTTGAACAACAGTATGCTTTCGCCAGAAAGCCGAAAAGCCGTATTAGGGACTGAAATTGACGAGAATGAACGTATACTTTCACCAAGCGACTAAAACTGTCCTGAGTTCTCAGAACGTTCCTCAGCCCTTGAAGGTAACCTACCGAGCACGGATAGGTTCAGCTTGCCAATCAATATAATTCACATGCATTTATTGGGCGCTGGTGAAACACCGCACACCTTTGTCTCGCGTGCCAGGTGACTGGAGTTTAGATTCCTTACCGCCGAATGTATGTAGTAGTGAAGTGTTTTAGGATCTATTGTTTCCACCATGGTGAGGGAAGGCGTTCGGTCAAAAGTCTCTTCAGCGTGACGTCTTTACTGAAAAATCCTGGAGGAAAGTTCGCAGTCCAATGGAACGTAATACTCGGGCGACGACCAAGCATACCAACCCAAGCAAGAAGAGTCCAGTGATGAGGTCAGTCGTCTGTCCGCTGAGTTGTAGGTTCGAACACACTGGCGTTGCGATGTCTGAGAACGCGGTAACTGCATCGAGGAAACTTTAGACCAAACGAAGCAAGTACGAACATGCAAGAATTATTTACCTATGCGACGTCTGTCAGGACCAAGTGACCACTGGTATAGGCTTTAGAATGTGCAATACGCCAAGAGGCGCATATCCAGCCCTTTGGAAGGAGGACTGGCAGGTGGCGAGAGTGCCGTAACCAGACTGAGGAGTAGACCAGCTCGAAACTATAGATGGTATGTGGTTTAAAATAGGCAATAACACTAACAAGAAGACAAGTTTCACGGAAAAACAAGAGGACAATACCACACAGACCCCAGATGTAAACAGAACATTTTCGATGCGATGTACTCAATGTCCGTAAGCGAACTCCCCGGTAGTATTTCGACCTCCGAGGTGTTAGAGGGGGATTGAGAAGAAGCAAGTGGCATATTGATTACGAAGTTGAAGAGAAAGGGGAACAGAGGACATCCTTGCTTGACACCACTGGATGTGGTGAGGTCAGGAGAGAATTTGCCGTGGGCACGTCCACTGGCGGAGGCATATAGAGTTTTTATAAGATACAAGAATTTAGAAGGGGCACCCTTCATTGCCAGACACTGCCGCAATTTCTGACGATTAACGGAGTCATAATCAGATTCGAAATTGAAAAAGACTATCATTGTTCGTCGTCGGAAGAGATGGCGCGGTTTCAACACTTGTTATAAGGTCAATACAAACCCGATCAGGAAGAAATCCAGCTTGATTCTCGCGAACCTGACTCTCCCGATGACGGACCAACCTGTACAGGATAATGCCAGAGAGCACCTAAGAAGCCATAACCACGAGGCTGATGCCCCGGTGTTTTTCGCACGATGTTCTTGCACCTTTTTTGGATATGGGAATCCTCATCGAGGCGCTCCAAGGAAGAGCACACTCTTCGAAAAAAGTCACTCCTGATCTCTCTAGAGATGATTGGTTGCGCTGAGATTATCCATCCAGAGATAAAACCAGAAAGGACGAACCAGAAGCAGCTTATTATGATGTTCGGTCTCTCTTTGAAAGGAAGCTTACTGAGCAGGCCGGCGGTGGATCTTAAGGTGACTTTCTGTAGTGAAAAGCCGGTAATACAAATTGAATGCATCAAGTACACAAATAACTCATTGCAAGGCCCCATCCCAAGCATATTGGCGTTTGAGCACACAGTGGTAACACGAAAAAGGATACGATGATCGAGAGCGCGAAGAGGGAAGGCGGAGACATGGTGGAAGAAAAGCCTTACGACCCAAAGGGGAATGACAATAAGGCAGCTAACCTTTCAAATACTGCTGAAATAAACCTATTTGGGTATCAAGTTAGAATAATACAACATCAGAAAGACTGATCTAAGATCACTGACGAGTGCCAACCACAGACAACTATTGATCAAGCAATCCGGCTAAGTGAAGACGTTGCTGATGTTGTTATCCATGCACATCCAGCTTGTAGTTTCACAAAATCGACCCCGGTGTCATGGAAATGACCACTGGCACATAAAAATAAACAGCGGATCTACGGAGGGGAGAAATTATGCGTATACGACGGAGAGGTGAACCAATATGAGCGGCCCGAAAAAGACTCACCTCTAAGATCATGGTAGCCGCCAGTGAATAGTTTACACCGACCCAAAATTCCTCTGCTTGGACGTTGGAAAGATCCCGTTTCGCGCCAGGAAGACCGCCATTGATCACGCCCAAACTGCCGTTTTGAATGGACTCCCAATTTGTGCTTTGAATGGTCTTCAGCGCCATAATCACGTGCTCACTAGGTAAGATCTGCGAATGGAAAGGACAACATTGTTTGAAGTGATCACCCAGTTGGTGATCGATCACATCAAGCGTTTACCGACAATAGGCACCGTAGCAGAGAGAGAAACCGATTCCCTGATATCCCAGATTTGTCAATAAGAATGACCACAACAAGCACAACTACAAACGGAGCACATCCTAGTTAAAGTACACATACAATCACGCGCACACGCACACAGAGCTAACACATTCACACACGCTGATCGCATCTGAGAGCCAAATGATCTCAGGAACACAGCAATCAGAAGACACGATAGCGGACCCAAATGACGTTGCACTTGACTCAACTGAAGGTAGAAATCCTTGAAAAAGGTTGCCCACAGCAACTGAAACGTCGGATTGTGACATCTTATTCCCCTACGCTGTGTTTCGACTTCAAAGGTCTCCATATAAAGAATGACCAACACTTCAAGGGTGACAACCAGGTCATCTTATTGAAAAGCGGCAGGTACCACGGTAGCTCCCTCCTTCGAATTACGCATAAAACGGCTGATACTATGGTCGGAACTGTATTTAACTATATTCAATATGTCACGATCGAATTTTGTTACTCAGGGGCAGAATGTTCATCTGGATATAAAATTCCCATGTGTACAGAAAGGATTTTGTTGTAGACAGATTTCACTAGAAAATTCGGTCACGTCTGGCCTGGGGAACAACCTTGTACTTAGGACCCGACGTTTGCGAACAAAGGGAACAAAGTCGTCCTGGTACCGTCGGGACTTAGGTTTCGCAGGAATCGATATAATCGGAAGAAAGAACGGGCTGACAGTGGCGTCAACTGCGAACGCTATTTTACACTCGTTTGAATGAGGTCATTGAAAAAATAACAATAAACACAACGGAGTGTTCAAACTACTTCAGACTGCACGGTACCGATCTGCCAAGTGTCTCTTTCCATCATAAAGCAATCAACTGATCAACAGTACACCCGTGTTGTTGTTTCACGTGAAGGCAAATACAAGTCCTAGTAGTATTACTTACAGCACCTGGTGGAGCACCTCCTGCACGCAAAAAGCCATGCCCGGACAGCTGATCGGCCATAATTGCTTCGTGATTGCCGACTGGCGTATTTTGGTAGATATAGTAGGTACCTGTAAATAACAGAATATCGTCAAAATTCAATTTTTTTTTAAAAAAAAACGGGGCGATGCAACAAATAGTGTCAACTAGTGTCGGTAGAGCCTCATGTAATAGGCAGTTGTACAGTTCACTCAACTTCTCGCTGAGCGGTCTGTCTAGTTAACATTTCACTTACCAACTGCAACTCTATTGGAGGAACAACAGAAAACGTGTGTTCGTCAACATGCATGAGAATTGTTCGCATGATTTTAATCAGTCCCGTGATGAAAAGTCTAGCGAAAACCTGGTGTTTGTAGACAATTTTATTGTGCCGTGGCCACATGGATGACTGTGGCGATGCATCCACCGTATAGCAAGAAATTGTGATAGTTTAGGGAGGGGAAGGTGCACGACGTTTCGATTGCTTCCACCCAGGTTTGGTGGCGAAATAGCCGTACTATATGCCAAGTATGAAAATAATTTCTGGTTGGCTAGCGGTTAAGTTATCCCTAGATCTGTATGATGACTGACGCCCTTCACAAAAGACCGCGGAAAGATTGGAACAGCGATACGGAGCAAGTAGTATGACACACAATGGGGATGGACCTGTTGTGAAACGAATTCCGCAGAGATCGCATGGATCACATTAATAAAAATGGTACGCCGCGAACTGTTGGTCACTCTGTTTAGGTCTGAAGCAAGGCGTAAAAAGGATGCAGAACCAAGCCACCTCGATCTGATCCCACCACGTTCACTTTCTGCGACACAAAACACGACTAAATTGAACGTCTCGTTTCTTGATCAACCTGAGGACCGACCCCACTACCGTATCTATATAGGATAAGATCCTAGGCCTATTTACTGAAGTGTCTTAGTTACTCTGATAGGCATCTGTAGTGATCTAGAAGCTGTCGCATTGTGTCGCTTAAGCCACCAAGCTAGAAGGTCTCTGCTGAGGTGGTTGACTCCCTTTGTGACTAGACTCTTTAAATCGCTTAGTTTACGTCACCCTACGAGGGTGCGTGAAAGTGAAACTCGAGAACAGCAAGCAGGCTTCTGGCCGGGAAGAGGTTGTATGGACCACATCTGCATACTCCATCAGGTTTTCAAACAACAGCATGCGTACGGAAGCCCGCCAGTCTTGATGCTCCTTGATTTCAATAATGCGTTCGGTCCTATTGACAAGCTTGTTCTTCCCAGCACGCTCGCACTACAGGGCATGTCCTTTCTATTCACACATCTGTGGGCGCTTGATAGTGCATGGGGCACTCTTTAAAAGCTTCCCTACAAACACTGAAGTCCGACAATGGTGACTTCATTTTTTGTTTAATTCCGTTACTGATGAGATACTGAGCTCTTCAAGACCCTCTGAGCGGGAACCTTGTCAACTTGAAATATGCAGAGAACATTGCTATTATTTTTAGAGATCAGAAAGCGCAAGCGTTACTAGAAATGCTCGTCAAAGTCATCCAGTCCATCGACATATGCATCGCCCCCTCAAACTGTGAATTCCTCGAACATATCTCTAAACATTCAAGCGGAAATATTGGATGGTGTAGAAGTTGCATTAGCTCTGGTGTTAGTGTGAAAGACGAAGTCAACGCACGAATCTCGAAGGCCAGAATTGCGTTTGCCAATTTGCGCTACTTGTAGCGTCAAAAAAGCATTTCACTGGGCCTCAAAGCACGCGTGTATGGGTCTACAGTGTGGGCTACATTGCTCTATGGCCTCTTCGGGTGGAGGAGGTCTCCAAGCACCAATATCTCAGAACTATTGCTGGAATCGGGTGGAATCAGCGAACTCGTCATGAGGTGATCAGAAGACGGGTCTCTGATGCAGTATTGGGAGGCGAGGCTCGAGCGTTGCAAGCTAAGGTGATTGGACAATGTGTTACACATGCTTACTTACCGTCTGCCGAAAACGAAGCGGAGTGACGGAAGCCTAGAGACGGACAAAATACGATACGGTAGAAGGAAATGAAGGAGGCTAAGAAAAGTGAGTGCTGTTGGTACTGTTCGCCTTGCAGGGTGGGTCTACACGTGACCTTTCCTATGCTTGTCTAAAGACACTGGACGATATGGCGTCTAACCGATGTCAGGCGTTCATACTATCAGTTTCTCTCCAGAGTGTCTGGCCGATATTGAGGTGGTGGCACCTTGAATGTTTGCCATTGGTCCAACTCCCTGTCGTATTTCCCTTCTTTCCATTATAAAGCGCTACAAAAATAATTTGGTAATTACTAGAGTGAAGTACTAGTGTTTTCCTTTTGTGTTTCTGTCAATGATGACTACGATGAATTTGCATTGTTGTCAGATTGAAGATTTCTATGATGAATACCTCCAACTGCATCCCGAAAGGAAGCACTGGGTATCTCACTGCAAAGACACTTGCAGAAGGCTAGAAACAAGGGAATCAACGATCAGACCAGAGGAACCATGAAAATTTACAGAATGCTGTTCAGTGACGACAATACGTGTGACTAGTCGCTGGGATGTTGAGATACAGTGGTGAATGTCTAGGTGACGGGAATATACACGTCCTATCCACCGACTCGAGTACAAGCATTGAGTGCTATGTTTAATGCCGCCAACGCGTGGATCAACCCGATCTTCAGGAAGAAAATTCTATGGCGAAAATATCCATTGAAGATATGTATTCGAAACCAAATACCACGCGCGAAGTTTATTGCCAGTTAAATCCAAAGATCTAGGTCTGGTGCGAAGTGCACAGAACCCCAGATCGTTGACCCTTATTTCAGTTACTGAGCGCTGAAATTCAATCTTAATCAATTTATCAGCTATAAACCGTGCACCATAGGCACATTGGTTTCAGCTGCTACAGTTTCGACCACAGGAAAGTTGGGGTGTGGAACATAAAACCAAACATAGTAGGCGATGACATGTTCAATAAGCTCGGGAACTGGGTAGCTACGCATTGAATACGATAGCTTTCATGCACGCGCGCCACTGACTGTGCGATTGGGCCATTTCTGTCAGTGTCATTAACCACTGTGATTTGGCTCCCGAGGTCCCCATCCAGAGAGGCGACAGATGTCCCCCCGACTAGGTTTTCTGGTTAGTGTTTTCGTAATTAGTTGCCAGGTCATACACTGTCCACCTCTCGGTCACTTCCACTCAGCACAGGGCTGGAAAAAAATAGCTCTGTGAGGCAGGCGGTCTTCTGACACGCGTCCCACACGATCCCAACCAGCGCAGCCTATGAAGCGTGAGTAATTCATCTATGGCGGGAGAGCTCCTTCCTAAGACCATCTGGCGTACCTCAGCATTACTAATCTGATGTTCCCACCAGACCTGACCAATGCTTCGGAGACACCGATGGTCAAACACTGACATCTTCCGTATGTCCTCTGCGCGTAGGGGCCACGTTTCTGATTCATAAAGCAGTATGGATCGCACCACCGCAGTGTAAACTCTTCCCTTGACAGACAAACTGACGCCAGGCCGGCACCATAGGTGTCGGAGGTTGGCAAAAGCTGCCTTAACCTTTCCGATTCGAGAAATAATTTCATCTCCAGCTGCCCAGGTAAAGAAATCAATCTACCACGTCGATTGGCTCGCCTGCAAGCATGAGGTGTGGGTTTGATCCCGCCCTTTACACCTTGCAGGAGTGAAGCGCATGCCAAACCGTGCGGCAGAGTTATTTAGATTATTTAAGATCGTCTCATTTGGGAAGGATCTGAACCAAGGAGAGCAATATCGTCTACATACTCAATGTCTGTGAGGAAACCTCCCGGGAGCATTCCGACTCCCGAGTTTTCAGAGGCAGGCAGAGAAATGTCAAGCAGCATATCAATAACAAAGTCGAAAAGTAAGGGAGAGCAGCCTTCTCTTACTCCACTGAACATGGTGAACTCAGGCGAAAGCTTCCTGTATACTCGTTCGCACCCACAGGAGTTCGCATACAGTGCCCTCATAAGGGATAGAAATTTGGAAGGGACACCTTCGATCGCCAGGGTCTCTCACGATCGACAGAATAAAAAGCAGCTTTCAGATCAATAAAAACGACCAACGTGGGACGATTGAAGGAGTGGCGGTGCTCAAGAAATTGCCCTAAGGTAAATATATGGTCGATGCATCCTCGACCAGGGCGGAACCCAGCTTGATTCTCACGAGTCTGTCTCTCCTGACAATCGATTAATCTGCGCAAAATAATGCCAGAGAGCGCCTTAGATGCGACAGATACCAGGCTGATACCACGATGGTTTTTACATGACGCTCTTGCGCCCTTTTTGAAAACTGGGATGACAGTCGAGGACCTCCATTCGGCTGGTAATCTGTTTTCGTTCCAAATCTTCTGCAGTAAGGATGTTAGACTGTTCACTAGGACCTCGCCACCTTCTTTAAAGAGTGCGGGGTGCAGACCATCCGCGCCAGACGCGTTGTCGTGCTTGAGGATTGATATCTAACGCTGGATTTCTGTTGTTGATGGTGTCGCTGTTCCATTCAGGCCCGCTGGGTTCTTCAAACGGTTATGTTGAAGGAAACCAGCTGGACTGTTCTTTGAAGTGCTCAGCCCGCTGCTCATTGAGGGAGTGAATTGATGTTCCGTCTTCTTCGCATCTTGTTTCACTGACACCTGCCATCTTTTGACTGGTTGATCGAATTACTCTTCATATGACGCGGCTGTTGCCTGCAGCGAAAGTCATCCCCATCTCACTGACCCTCGTAATCCACCAAAGTTCTCTGTCATTCTTCAAACTCCTGATTATCCGGTGTTTGGGGGATTTGCTAGCGCTTTATGTCCTTTCTGGCAGCAATAAGATATGCTGATCTCGACGATATCCAGTGTTCATTTATTCGAGTCAGATGGCCTGGACAAATAGTTCTGAAATCCGAGAGCATTGCTTCTTTAACTTGCCTCCATTCAATCTCCAAGCAATCTTCGTCGTCTGCATGCCTCTGCGTTTCCAGTAGCTTTCCAGCCAGATCAGCTCGATACTCTTCAGCTACTGAAACTTATCAAAGTTGATAAACGGAGCTGCACTCCTTTGGCAAGCGTAATGCTGACGGGAAGCGAAGTGCTAGCCGGGCCCGCACGATGGCTGATCAGGGTCAAGTTGCGTACCCCAGAAGGAACGACAACCCTTGACTAACGCTCTCCATCGGTAACTGATAGTCACATGGTCCAATTGAGTCCACGACTGTTTTGTGGTAGGTGGCCTCCAAGCAACTCGATGTGAGCGTTTGTGTTGGAAATTCGTACTGGCCAGGAACAAACAATGATCTGCACACAACTAAAGAAGCCGCTCTCCGTTGTCCGTACGCTTAGCATCGACTCCAAATCTGCCACTCAACTGTGCTTCTTCCGTACTTAGTCGTCCAACTTGGGCATTCATATCACCCGCCAAGATTACTATATCCATCCTTCTTGCCGACTGAAGCAGTCGTGACAGATCTTGATAAAACTCTTCCTTCTCAATCTCAGAACTGCAGTCTGTTGGGACGTATCCTGATACAACAAATAAACACCGTTTACCGCATCGACCTGCGTTAATCTTAATTGAGCCAGACAACCGCACAGCACACAGGCGACTGTTCACTGGGATCCAGTCCAGTAAGGCGCTTCAGCCTTGGGGCTGAGTGCAACTCCCACACCGGAAATACCATGAACCACTGCGTCAGGACCACCGGATAACCGAAAAGTGGAAGGTGGAACATCTGAGTTCGTCCTAAGCGGCTTGAGGAGCATGACCGAAGTGGGGACTTGTATGCGTGTTTCGCAGACACTACGTACATCGACAAAGAGGGTAATCGAGGTTTCAGCAAGAGA
>SJOL01009033.1:299755-327882 GCA_004794785.1 Opisthorchis felineus
AGTCAGTTATTGATCCGCGCTATCGGTAACTGATGGCGCAGAGGACAGTACGACTTTACCCCCAGACTGCCTCGTAATACGATTACTCGCAGTACGGGAACTCGTTGTTCTTCGTCGGGCTGCTCCCCGTTGGAATTTCTGGCATGGTTGAACCTTTAGGAACTGAGTTCCAGGTAGTATAGCCCGCAGGATCGTTGCAGCACAGAAGCCTGACCACCACGACAGGGTGACAGCTTTAGGTCGGGAGAGCGCTGAATGTACAACGGCATCTGGATTTACCGAAGAACATTCACGTGCCTCATTCGAATGAACTGCTATTGAAGCGATTGGTTAATGTAACTTTCCAACTACAAGGAGCCACTGCATACTTCTCGTTTGAGCACCATTTCCAAGAGAGTGCCTGCGAAACAGTCGGATTTGAATCTGCCAGGCCTTTTGTTATGTATTCACCCAAAAAGGACTGTATATGAAGTAAGACCACGGAGCTCTGAGGACTCGAACAGTAAAACAACGGAAATCTCTTCCCTCCAGTGATGTGCTATCAAATACCATGTACGAAAGTAGCTATAGGGTGTTAGAAAAATGTCTCCAACGATAATTATCATTACTTTTAAAAAGTGCTGTAGGTTTTTCTAAGTGATCTTATAAGCTATCTTCCATGACTTGTCTGCATCTCAATGGCTTGGAGCGATAAACTTGTCGTCGTCTTGTTCCCCATGAAGTCAAAGCCTGCACAGCGTTGGTAAATTAAGGACTTTGGATAGTGTGCTAAGATTCCCTTTCGAACTCCACACTCATTTTCAACTTTGTTTACCAAAAGGATGGGTCTGAGCCAAACCAGCCAAGCAGTAAGGCGTTTCTGTGTCTCGTGTCAAACAGAATAGACCTTAGTTAGACAACTAAGGTTGAAATAAACTACACTGAACCGACAAACCTAACACGAGTCACAATCCAAGTCATTGAGGCACCTGGGTGAATGGATTTATCGACTGGCGAACGATCATATCACATAACATATGTTCTCCACCACGCGAGTGGGGGGTGGGGGATCTGCCGAGTCGTTTTTCATATAACCTCCCGCTGCGTTTAGTCGGACGAAAAAAACCGTCAATTTTCCCAGGTGGTGGGACAGCAGTGTTCACGATCATGTGTTTCCGACTAACGAGAGTAATTAAAAGTGAGTGGTGCTGCTAGCTTAAGGTCATCAACAAAGAGTGCATTGTAGAACAAAAAGTTCACCTCCCAGCAGGGGGGTACGGTTGTGCTGGTTACCAGCCCTCGGGTGTGAATAATCAAACCAAACTGGTACAGTGATCAAGCAGCAAAAGTTCAGTAAGTTAGCGGTTGAGTGAAAGGGACTAAGTGGACCTAAGTGGCAAAAGTAAGTGCTCGATCAACAAAAACCTTAAGTTTAATATCACTCGGGATGGCCATCTAATGTGTTCAAACAGTCCTTGGACCGAATTGTTTCTTTTTAAATTTTATCATCGAGAGAATTTTGTTTGCTCGTTTCTCGGATGACCCTAGTCTTTGTCATGCATACGAGTCACCTTCGAGTTGAAGAAGAAGCACAGACGCACAGAAACAGAGCAAACCACTTCCACCTTATGATAAATACCCCCCGGCCTTTTACCGTGCAGATACTCAGGCAATGAGCTTACCTGTCCACAATGCACGATCATAAACAGTTTTGGCGCTTTCCAGAAGAATTTGCAACTCTTTTTGCACCTGTGGCCATGAAACTTCATCTTCAGAGTTGGAAGCGATCAAGAAGGCCTTCAAAGGTGAATTTGCTGAAAGTGCGTATTCTAGCATCTCACAAGCTGAGTACAAACAGGCGAGCCACAATCCACCGGTGTAGGCACTGAGAAAAATGAAATGAGGAGGTCCGCAACAGCAAGGTCAGTGTCTCTTCGATGAATAAATGTCAATGAAAAGGGCCCAATTTTATGCTAGAAAAAGGGAGAGTAATCAAACTTACTTTGAAATTTGAGTGCTTCAATATTTTCACTAGCAATCGCCTTTTAAATACTTTGCTGCAGTCACCCATTATGAGAGGTCATCCGAAGGTTCACGGGTACCTGCTACGATCAGCACCTAAAACCAGATCCCTTATGGCGCTGGCGAACAATAATATCCTCTGCATCGACAAGAACCAAGAGCCAATGAACACAACCCCAGAAGTGATCTCGCCCGCCAAATATTCTAGGAGTGCATGCCCGTAAACCTGACTAACTTCGCCTGGTTTGGTCCATATGTCGAGATGATCAGTCGAAGTGTGGCCGCTGTCACATGCACACACAGAGGGCACGTAAATGACAGAAATCAACCGCAGACAAGAAGCCTGAGGGTGAAACGAGAGTCCGTTCTGTCAAAGGTACTACGTCCCCGTGGCATCTCCTGCTTTACAAACGAGATATCCCCCAGAAAGCTCAAGGAGGGTCACGGGGGTTCCATCCTGGAAAGCGGAATGCAGCAACTGACCTCAAACTTTTGGCAATCATTTTCACGCTTTTTTGTCAGGTAATACAGTGTCTACCCCAGAAATTACGCCATTTCAAGGGAGGCATTAAGAGTACTACTCGTCTGGTAAGGCATGTGTAGCCTACGATCTAGCCATTGCGGTTTACGGTGCTATGTTCTCCGCGACTGAAGAACGTGTTTAACAAAAAATGCACTCTAGCCACCTGGTTATACATGCACTGATGAAGACCTCAAGATTGGTGACGAGACGTTTGCCAGACTCCATGAACAGCTCAACAACCACATGATTTAAAACCAAATTAGCGCACCCAAGCGACCAATATGTTTGCTTCATCCCAGCAGCTGTGTTCTTTAGTTCTGATTTGTCCGTTTTTAATTTGTGTGGAGTTGTAGTCCGTTTTGCCATTTGCCGGCTTAGCATTTTATAAGATCTTTGTTAGTTTAGTTTTTATCAGCTTATTAGCTTGAATTCTAATATGTTTTCTTTTATTTTCATTAGTTGGCCACTTATTGTTGTGTTTTGTTTTCCGAGTTGACTGCTCTGTTCGTGATTTCATTTTTCGGGTTTTAGATAGTTTACCAGCTATTCGCGTAACTACGGTTCGTTGCTCTTTTTGGCCCCTTGAATCGTCGGTTCATGTCCTGTGTGATTGTACATTCCAGTAGAGTTGTTCTAACAGTTGGGTTTGGGTTTCCACAGGTTCTTCTATTTTCTTCCCAGATTTCTTTTGAACACAGTGGTCCCGGAATGCGGTTTCGTTCTTAAGGATTGTTTGGCTGGTCGATATTAGTGTGTGTGCTCGATGATGGCCTTCTCCGTGGAATGCCACAATGCAACACAAACGGATACATCTGAACAAAGGAAATATGACCCCCATGCAATAAAGATTGCAAACGGACCAATCGAATCACAAGAACACTCTCCCCAATTAAACACTCAAGTTGGAGGTATTAGGTACCAATTAAAAACTATATAAAGACAAGCGGGCAAGGACAAACATCCATCCAATTGCTGAGTGGCGAAGTTTCCTTGAAGATGATGAAAACTTTGCAAGATGACTGCCAAGCCTCGTGAAAAGAACAAGCACAAACAAACGCGTTCGGGTCACCGATATTCCGACGTATCTTGTTCTTGTGTGTAGCATTCTTCATTTGGCCGTAGGCTATTTAGCGGTGGAAGCATTCATAAGCAAAACCGACATATCAGACGAAAAACAGTGGACACCACCACACCTGGTGCCGATCTGTAGTTGCTGTTTGCACATATGGTCACCTGGTGATGCACGGTTGTGACACCTTGTAGTGAGTAAATCAAACGAATCATCCTACTATCCTGGGACGCTAGGTCCAGACTCAAAGATGGGCTCACCTTATTCCCTGTGCATTCCAAGTGTCGTATGTTTGATCCGGAAATCCAGAATTCTCAATCATCCCATCACCGTTGGAATCCCAAGATTGCAGACTCACTTGGATGATACGCTGAAGAAACAGAACGAGGAAACACAGCTTTTATACCTATTCGGAGGGAGATTTTTAAATACCTTAACCAGGTATATTTAAGTTTTATCGACCTCGTGTTGTCCAGTACCCCATTCCTTAAGGAAAACTTTTCCACCACAAGGAATACGAACATTTAGTTTAGCACGAACTCTCCAACCTAATTAAGCTTCTGAATACCGTACCCTTTCGTTATAAACAAGAGCGCCAATGATGTCAACCCAATTGGTGATGGAACGCAAGCAAACAAAATACCCAACCCAAAGTTCAAACCACCGGTCAGCATATCCCCTTATAAGCCTTAATCATCCCGAAATAGTGCAAGCTTGTCACAAATAGCTCCGGGTTATCTTCTATCTTTCAGCTGTAGCACCCTTTCGGCGCCTAATTGCCATGCCACCAGAAAGAAGCACGATGGCCGGGATACTGCCAGGTTGTCCAAGCCTAGACAGGGGAAGTCGAGATGCAGAGGTCGTGTTCGAACAACGGACCTTCCGGTTGATAAATTAGCGCTCTAACCACTGAGCATCTCGCCATCTCGCTCTGTGTTATCGAGGGAAGTCGATTCAAGTGAGTGTGGAGATAATTTCGCACTTCATGACTTCACATATTTGGCCATTTCATCAGTGCGCTTCTGAATGGGGTAAGACTTAAAGTGTCGCTGATTTTTAAAGCATCGCTGTGGAGAAAACAACTCACTACAGATATGACATTATAAGTATTTCACCAATGTTTTGTGGCTTCCCGCTTTCAGCTTTGAATCCAGCAGTCCCAAGGGGCACAGCATACCGCCTGATGCATTTTATTAACATTTTAGCGGTATTACCAGTTACAGGACGAAAGTCCTGTACTCGAAGCCAATCTATTCTGAAAAGCCGGGAAGCCCACTATCCACATCGCGCGGTTACGTGTTGATTGGCTTCTTGAGTGGTGACTAATCACATGGTAGTTTCACTCATCTTGTGAAATCCTTCTTCTGAGCGACTTAAGTAGTTCAAGTAGCTTAAGTAAAACTTTCATATGAGAAGTTATCACTCGAGGAGCCAGCCAAAAACCTAACCGCGTGATGTTGTTTCTATGATTGAAGGATGAGCGGCGCTATATACTGTCCAAGTGGGAACTAATCACATTGCTGCTTATTCACTCGTGTCCAACCACTGATCGGAAGGCCGGTTCGAAACTCCTTACTAGTTTCGTGAGATGCGCACTGATGATTATCCCCACTGAGGATGAAACAGCTGTACAATGCTTCCCAGCCTTTCAGCATAGGTTGGCTTCAATTACAGGACGGAATCTCGGTTGAAAATTACCAAATCTCCTTATACTACCATCGATTCGGTGATATCTACTGATGAAGAACCATGTATTTTTATCATGGTACTTGGAATGTGGATGACGGGTCGATCTCACAGTTTCACATGAAAACGGTTGCCTCTAAAGAGGGGGTGCTCGTCCTTCGGAGATCCCAGTGGAGTAAACGATGAGCAACCGAATCAAAGTGAAGGGATTTCCCTTCGGTTTACATGCACACACAAAAAAGACCCATCGAATATGGAAGTGACCAGTAGGAACAGCAAAGATAGAACAGGACGTGGGAATGGTCTATTCATAAAATGCATACTCCTCACGCATCAGCGTATAACCGACAAGGTAAGAGCATGTTATCTGGATTTTTCAATGTTCCTCAATCGTTTAGTGAAGCTGGTACTTCCATACGGATTAAACTTGGCCACCTAAAGTTGATACAAGGCAAAAGCAAAACCGGGGTCCGACTTGAATGTAAACGATAAGCAAAATACATAGTTCACCGAATAGGTGTTGTCTTCAGCGAACCTACTTTACACACAGTAAAGTAAACCACTATTCAATAAAGGTTTTGCCCCAAGTGATCGTGACAACATCCGTGGTGCACTCTAGTTCATTGAACAGTGAGACAAATCGTCAGGGCGGCGCGCAAGCTACCTTTGATTTCAATGCTTCATGGAGTGCTACCGCCCCCCTCCCTCTCGAAGTTCAGAAACGTCCACAGGAGGTAATATCAACCCTTAAGTACCGCTAACCCGAACTTAACGGAGGACAGGCTGTTTCTGGCGTAGTGCAAGTACAGCGCAGGAATAAAAGTCAAGAAAAAAGAAATTCTGAGGAGGACCCGAGTGTTCCTGTCTGAAGCGGACCGATCGGAAAGTAGTCAGAGATGTGCGAAAAGTCTTGAGAAAAAGCATACTGAGCAAACAATTGTAGGAGCTCTAAACGAGTTCGATCTTTTGATGACCAAATCAGTTCATAGTTCTAATTCCTACTGTCCTAAAATGCACGTCTCAAATGAGACCAACGCACTGTATTCGGCTAAACAGAAAAACAGTTCAGGGAACCGAGGGAGACGTCAGGACACACAGGTAATCTTCGACTCAGCATATCCACCTTGAGCGAAAATAGACAGTTAATTGTGAAATTGTGGAATTAAGCATTATGCGGGTTGACCTGAACAGGTTTATTCGACACATTTGAATTCTTGTGGACGTGTGATCAAAATCCGATACAGTAAAAGGTGCTTAAGACGACTTGTTCACTGGAAGTATTAAAAAAGTTGTTTACGCCTTGAAAACCAACATTGGCAAACATCGCAGATGAACATGTGGTAGTTGTTACTTCCCACTCCTCATGTTTAGCTCACTTGTGTGTGTGTGCGCGCGCCTTTTAGTCCAGTAGATAACCCAGCTACAAGTGGATGGTGTTAAAGTCCAATGTTATGTGTCAAACACACTGCCAAACGTTCGCAAAGTGACTGACTCTGAGAGAATCATGAATCCATCTTGCAACATACGCCGAAAACTTTGTTCTCAACACTCACATTCACAATCGGTAGCATATACAGGAGATAGTCATTGTTCTGCGTCAATTTCCAGTCTCGCCAGACCTGTAAAACAAACTTGGGGTTTAAATCCTTCCAGTCCTTCGTAGGATACATGACGTAGGCATTCGCGTCACGCCAAGGCTCGCCCTCCGGATCGCCAAAGTCATGGGGTACAGAAGACTCTGTACTTCGGATTCCATAACGTCCCTGGTGGATAAAGTACAGCTGCGTCTGGTCCTCTTCGATCGCCAGATCGGCGCAATCGAGAAGCAAAGCTAACTGAAGCTTTGGCCAGAGCTTGATAAGGGCCCACGAGGAGTTGTAATGCACATCTAGGGTGTTGTACATTCGGTACTCATGTCCTATAAGAAAAAAGATGGGAAACTAATATTTTTGGAAAGGCTCATGTCATCCAGTATGGACGAGTTCCATTAGAACTATGATACAGTCTATCACTTGGAAACAAGTCTGGGAATCGAGGCACCTAACCGGTATCATTACCGACGACACGTGTCCCACTGCTGGTTACGGGGAACCCACTGCATGCGAAATATTACGGGCCCAGACCACAGGCGCTGTATGAGGCGGAAAACTAGTCTGCTGGCAGTAAAACAAATTGGTGCGTGAAACGCTGAGGGTAACAACTGTACGAAAGTAGCCATGCGCACAGTACTCAGAGCTTAAGGCACTATGATCAGCCATAAGCTATGGCAGCAACAAGATGAGTTATGAGTTGGCTCGTAGCGTTCGCCGACAAGTATACTTCGTCAAAAATGCACATTGCCCGTCCACCATCGGTGTGAAAACGATGCTGGGCTGCGGAATCTGGACATATATCTGTTCGTTTAGGTGAGTGTTTTACTGAGGAATTTCTGCAACTTAGTCAAGCCAGGCGTTCTGTGCTTTTGAGTAACTGGCATTGCAGCATACTAAACCATGCCTAACACTCGTCTCAATAGACCGTTCCAATCCCGGTGTGACTATATATATATATATATATATATATATATATATGATGTAGTCGCCAACTGCTGCGCTCTCTTTGGGCGCGATATGTAATACCCGAAAGACTGCGCGTCTTACCTTCCAGGTAAGCAAACAGGCCCATTTCTTGAGCCACCCGAGAGCGATATTTCCAGCTTTGCCATTTGAAATCTGCACCTTCATGGTGATTCGGTTGATCAGAGTCATCATCTAAATGTCGTCCTGTGAGCTGCAACGGGTCCAGGCTAGCGTTTCCCTTGAAGGCACGCACAAAGTCGATCGGGATCAGCTTGGACTGTTGAGATGTAATTCCTTGAAATGCCACAGGGTCTAACCAGACGGTGCCGCCATCAGTTAGATAATAAAGTTCGTTGAATAATGCGGATTTGTACCAGTCGGGAAAGGAACTGAAAAAAGAGAAGGTAGAGTTTAACTAACCGACAGGAGAGGAGGAACGTAGGTTTGCAATCGACAGAAAGAAATCTTATTTGATGAAGGCTCCCGTGTACACCGCAGTCAACTCAGACACAGCAAAAGCTTGGCCTCTGGACTCGTCATCCATGCAGACCTCGTCTCGATTGTTGATCGCGGACGGCTGCAGTCTGCAACGACCATGAATTCCGATCAGTCTCTCGTAAATATCCACCGTGGTAAGGTGATATCCAAGCGAACAAAAGATGTATGGAGTTTAAATAGTTGATTTCTTTTTAAATCACATGTTCTTAAAGGACATGCGAGTGAGCCCAAAACATGAATGCTCGGTCAGAAATCAACGGAAAACTTATGTTTGGCACGTTTGACCTACGAATATCGTCTCGTGGTGGCATCGCTCGTTGAGCCGTGTTGTTTGTCCTCATTGAGCGGATTTGCGATACAAATGCAAGTAAACAAAGCACAAAGGTCGAAAATCGTTATGTTAGACTAATGTCAAACAATATTTGATTGCATCGATGCAGAAAATAGCCATCTTATCGGCAATCCCAAGACCAACTCGCCACTCCCAATAAAGCGTGATGTAAGTGTTTAGAATCGGTTAACTGTGAACTGTCCTACCTTCCCCTCCAACTAAGCCATTTAGTGCATATTGATTTAGGAAAGCTTTAAAAAAAGGATGCGGGTATTTAGTATTAGTGTCTACCTGAAGTAATTGCGCGGTTTGTAAAATAATGATTCAAATTACACCAGAAAATTATAACGTGTCAACAAAGGCGGGTAGAGTGCGCGTATGCTGGCTGCGCGAGGGACTCTCCAAACACCAGTTGAAGCCGTAGTGTTTGTGAGACTTAGTCGGAAGTATTGCTACTTTCGAACTGTTACTTTGAGGAAAAAATAAGTTTTCTGAGTAGTGGATGAAGTTGGGTCCGTCTTCAGTTTAACAGGTAAATCCACCATTCGTTCAGCCGCAACACCCTTTCGGTGCCTAGCTGCCGTGCTACGTGAAGGAGGCTCGAGGGCTGAGATACTGCCAGGTTGCCCAAGCCTAGACAGAAGCAGTCGAGATACTGAGGTTGGGTCCGAACCACGGACCTTCAGGTCAGTAAATTCGCGCTCTAACCACTGAGCTATCTCGGACACCCAACAGATAGATGAAGATGAAATTCACGAACTACATCACGTCTTCCAAGATGGCGAGTAAATTGATCTGATAATCCTGTAAGTCCGGGATGTAGCTGAACCGATCTCGCCGTCTACTCTGATGTGTGTTAGACGATCCGAAGCTGTCAGCATAGTTGTCCTAATCTTTATTTAATGTTAACATTCACAGGAATCCAAGTGGCATAACTTCCAACCCTCGCAAGAGACTACTTCGCAGAATAGACTAGTTTTGTTTTTCAGGTAGTTGCTCCGGAGGGAGACGACTCTACTTTGAATTTCAGCAAAGACAGAGAACATAAAAGGACAAATCACCTGTTGTGGAGCACTGGGTTTTGCCACTCCTCTATCCTTTCCACCCAATCCTTCCAGTTGCTTAAAGCAGATTCAAGTAGGCGTTCCGCACCCAACATGCCCGGTTCGGGAAACCAACGTGCATAGCGTCTGTTAACAAGTGAAAGGGAAGATAAAAAGTGGGAGACAATGTGAAGGTCAGCGATATTACTGACAGTGTGGTTTGCAAGTGAAAAAGAAACATTTTCGTCTCTATTCCTGAAACAGTGCTCTAGGTTGATATATCAGAGCTGCCTAACTGGAAGAATGAAATCCGGAGCGCCCAGTTTCTAAGCTGATAAAAACCTCAAGATCCTGATACACTAAGTTGTATCCCCAAGTTTGCTGAACAAAGGCGCTGTCCAGGTAACCGAAGCTAAAGGTAACATTGTTTCCTTCGTACGAAGAGCGAATCAAAGTTGCCCCATCTTCGAGGTGACCTCTTCCGGAAGAGACTTTAGTATTGAAAGACGCTTTAACGGAACAATTAAAGGGGATAATTGTAACGATGAGTATTCACACTCATAATAATTCAGTTCATCCAGCTTTGGGAGAATGCAGTGGTCCTTATCTAAGGGTAGTTATCATTGGGAAGATATCCTTGTGAATCGGTCGTTCACCTGCGTCATTTTGTATGTTTTGTCTACGATTCCCCAGTAATCTGTTTTACCACGGCTCCCACAGGAATATACGTCAAATAGAAATGTGATGAAAAGTGGTTATTGATCTTTCAAATATTTTACTTGTTCGTGGCACTCGAGATACCCCTAGAAACTAGTCGACGACTCAGTAAAACTTCGAATGAGAGAATTTAAGTTAAGCTTGTCTGGAGATCTATCGGATGTACACAAATACACTTCCATCATCAGACTTTTCGTTATAATATCGCCACGTTTTTTACATCAAAAAGAACACATCTGGAAAGTGGGCAGAGGTACGTAGCGTCAACCCGTGGGACGCTGGGCTAGTGTTTCTGAGTACTTTAAGCGTAGTTCGTAGTACACTTATGCATCTGGTGGTTGATCAGATGGTTGTTGATCTGTTCGCTGAGCTTGGCAACTGGCTTACGGACGTTTCATCCTCAGTCGAGAAGACATCGTCGGTGTGCAGTTGAGTGAGTATTTCCCTACCTAGCTGCCTTTTTGAAGAGTAGCTAACACCCTTTCGTGATTGGCTAATCGGTATATACCTTCCTAGGTCCTAGGACCTAAAACACCCCAAAGGAGCTATCCAAACGACCAATGGGATACGGGATATAGAGACCACAACGCAGGGCAAGTCGCAGACGGGCCAACAATATTACGTGAACCTGTTTCCCCCATGAAACTACAGCCTTATCAATGTAAGTGCCGAAGGGGTAAAAGAAATTTTGACCTTTCATTAACTGGACAGATGTTCCACTATATTAGTCACTATGGAGGCTCGATCCGCGCGACACTACGCAACACATCTGTGCAAGTAAGCTGTCAGAGCTACTAGTGGGCCTCGTATCCAGTTCTTCAATCATTCAGTTTGACGACTTTCGTTACATGGCCCACGATAGAGACAATATGAGATCATGCATAAAAATGCCTTCAGGTCTCATGACAGCTTCGTATTCAAGTCAAAACCCAAGCTAAAATCAAATCAACAGTGGATTTTTAGTTATTTCCGACCCTTCGGTGTTTCTCACCCCTAAGCAGCGTAGTTAAAAACTGGCTCTTTGGTGCTGTGCGGTTCATTCGTTAACAATGGATAATAGGACGTCAGTTAGCCAGTCCGGTGTACCTATCACCTCATCAGATGGGTGCTCAGGTCCCAGTGTAGTGGCCGCCTGATTACTCAAATTCCTCCAAAGTGTCTCAGTGAGATGAAGCATTAGTGTTGGTGTTTTGATGAAATAGCGTAAGCGGTGTCTGAAAACTACACCAAAGTAGTTTTCCTTGCACTGTGCTGATTCGCAACTCATTCCGAGCATTCCTGTCTCAGATGTCAAAGGCTGATGACACATCACTGTGTTGTATGCATATAACGGCCATGGGTTCTGAAAACACCGGCGTTGTGTAGGCTGCAGTTCTCGGACAGGCAATGGCAGGTCGTACTAGACACATCACACCATGTAAATACTAGGACAGCTTTTAAACCCACCGCCTAAATGAAATCTAAAAAATACCTAATGAAAAACCGAAGTGCATATGTTGACACAAACCAAAGCTTGTGACACAACAGCTGCTTTGGTGCTGACAACACTTGTTTCTTCGATGACCTTGGCTTTCACAGGAGGTTCCAATTCTTGTTTACCATGAGTCCCGTCCCCTACTATGGAAACAAAATTTTACTCCATCCCTTCAGTGGACTTTTCGCGACACAAAAGGACCGTTCGAATAACTATGAAGCCCACCTCTGGTTTGCTCTGGTGTAAGATGTGGGTAGCTCAAGTTGTATAGACGGCCCCTGAGCCGTTCGCTGAAGTGGACAATTTAGTTTCATCACTATTCGGGGTAACATCAGAGGTAACGGAGTCTGTCATGAACCACAGCAATGCTGAAGAAAAAACACGACACAGCACCTCAGATGCGTTTAGGCCTTCCTGCATCTAATACACGATTGACACTAGTGGAAAACAAGACTAGGATGCGAAACAAAAGCAAACCAGTGAAATACCTTCTGTAAATGACTTTGTTGCCTCGGAACCATACAAGGGGAGAATGCCACACAACAGCGAACTCCAACTGAGATTGACCGGCTTCTGATAAGTCTCCAGCCGAAGCATTTGCAGATCGTGCCGGGGGGACTATACACGTAGCGCTGACCATTAAAGCCAACTTGGGAGTTCTCCGACGCAGGGCGGGCCTATTGGGAATGTGATATCCAACTTCACAGTGAGCGTGGGTGTGAGAGAGAGGGGGGAGAAGCGGACGAGAGAAAAGTGTGGGCCAATATATAAATGTTGTGGAAAAAGTGTTAATACAGACAATCCATTTTAAGCAAACAACACACAAATTCACGATGGTGAATTGCAGCCACGCGAGAAATAAAAGCGCTTGGAATAGATCACTTCAAGCAATTACATAAACTGAGACTAAGCTGTGGGATGAATACCAAAAAATATATTCTAACTACAAACGAACTTCAACGGTAGCTAATACGTCTCTAGTTGGGCCTAACAAGCTCAGTCTGTGTCTCGGTGCGTGCGCATTGTGACTACACTCCTCCTACCACAAGCCTGAGCAACTCATTGATTCAAAGCAACCCATTCATTCTTCTCAAAAAGACTGCAAGCTCCCAGGATTACGGCCAAATTACAAAGCCCAAAGCAGGTCATCACCTCAAGCAAAGTACACTGCTGAGGACTGAAGGCAATGAACGAAGGAAAGTGATTGCATTATTCACTGTGTCGCGAGGTTTTTTTCTGGAAGTTTGATGACAGAAACCCAAATCAAAAACGAACAGAAAGCTGTATGATGAGGGAAACGAAAGATTGGAAAGATGGGAGCGGATGTGAGAGCAGGAAGATGCCGGACAGTATTCTAATAATAACTCATTTCATCTGTGTAATTGCGAAACGAGCTCAGGCATATTAGCCCGTTGTATTAAGACGTGTCCATCAAGAGTAAGCGGGATCGAGTTTCAGACGAACCAAAGAAATGGTTGAAGAGTCAAAACCTCCAGTCACGCAACTTCTTCGTAATCAACAACAGAAGTATCCCAGTATCTAGCAGTTCATTGTCCTATGAACAGATTTTTTATGAACTTGGTTGTGGAAAAAAATTTAACGCCTGCAACAAATCATGCGAATATTGAGGATACAGATCGACGAGTACTTCGAGGCCGATTCAACAATTTGCGAACGTTTCGCTGAGGTAACCATGTACGCAGTGCAGTACCATCTTGTTGAAACGGTTCTTCAACCGAGTTTCTCCGGATCTGCAAGTACGTTGTTTCGCAGGAGGTGCTTGTGGGAATCAGCCGATATCTTGCAGGGAGAGTAATATCTACTGTTCATATTCTCAAAAAGATAAATGGACCAAGAGTATTGCCCACAAAAATGTCAGCCAAGACCATCAGTTTTGAACTGTGTTAAACACGCGAATTTCGGTGGCAGGTACAGGCTCATTCGAACTAGTACCAGTTTGAGTAGAGGAGCAGCCAAACGTGGGCCGAACCGATCTTTAACAACGTCCTACGGCAACAGCAGTTGCCATTGAACCGAAGTATGGTTGCGGGCGAATAGGCGGGAAGTAACACAGACTGGAGTGTCAAAAAATAAACTCAGTGATCAAACGAATGCTGTTTGGTAAACATGTCACAGGGGCGCACTACAAGGTCTCGTAAGGCAGCTTAACAGGCGAGAGCAGCAAGAGTAGGCGCGCGCTGCAAATGGGCATCCCCGCGAGGAGGGACAGAGACAGGTACCACAAACAAATCGATTGACTATCTGTATGACAGCTTACTGGCAAAGCTAGGCAACTGAGAAGGGAATTATCGACGTACTGCAACCTGTGCGGTGGCTCATCATCTAGCTGGGAACCGCAAAGCGTCACCTGTTTGGTGGCAACTTCGAATGGAATTGAAAAGGGGAAATTGTCGACCACGAAAGTCCTTTCCTATTGGGACACGTCACCTTGAAAACAAAGGTATCAACCAACAGCACTCGACTTCCACCCGCCATCGTTTAGCTATCAGATATTGAGCCTTAAGTTTCCGGAATATAATGCATCAGCCTTAGAAAAAATCATTGCCATAACATTGGACCTGTCAGTATGATTCTCATTGATTACTGAATTCAGTTCAGCGATGTTTTTTTTCGAAATGCTCATAATCGAGAATTGTGAACATTTGGGTCAGTCGCAGTTAGCTGTCGGTAAAAACGACCCGACAGTAAATAACTGAACAGCTATGTGGTGCGGTCACGCGCAAGCAATTAATTGACAAAATTCCATTGCTTCGACCGCGTGATTCAAATATCGGAAGACCCAGTTTTCTAGAAAAGCCTTTTCTTACCCAACCAAACGTTGGATAGAAAGAGTATAAAAAATGCCAATGAATAGCGATTAGCACATGCACGCTTGCTTCGGTAGAATCCACAAGATACGAAACGTCATTAATTATAAACTTCGATAGATAGGATCAAGGCCCCTAACGAAGCTCAGCCGATTCAGTAAGTCACTCCGCTCGAGACTCCATGTGATTTTTAACGAACAAGTTTTTGTCCCGACACCAAAGGGAGCGAGCGAAAAGCTCACAGTTCGCGGTACATCCTCTTGACAAAGGTGCTGTGATCCGCTGACGTAAAACTGTACTATAGGTTCTAGCACATGGCAGACTATATCGGTTGAAAACAACCGAGTTTCATCGGTAAATCCTACCACATCTGAGTAAGGCTGATGACGCAACGATGGAAGAAACCTGATATTTTATAGAGAATTTACGCACCAATCCGACCATGGTTTATTCTAGTCCTTTTGGTTAAGAGAACATCGGTGCTAGGTAGCTTCCAGTGGCAGATTTCCTGGCTCATCTCTGTACCAAGTGCTTAGAAATACCACAAATTGTTTCAACCGGACTAGAAACATATTTCGAACGGCAACTGTTACCCAATTTGCATGCCCATGTGTTACGCCTACAGAACAGTCAGTTACTAATTCTTTCAAGTAGATAACCAGCTTCAGCTTCAAGTAAACGCTTCACGCTTAACACGTGACAGGGCATCATACTAAAACAGAAAACTAGCGGCCGTCTTTTTCTCCACCGCTCTATGCGGTCCTAATTCTATTCTCCTTTCGTTGTCGGCATAGGACATCTTACTGATCATGTCCAGAGCACGAATGAGCATATATTATGTGATGGTTACCATGGCGACTATGTTTAAGATGGAAAAAAGCAACCCTAATGTGCATTGGAAGCAAGTGGTAAGAGATAGTTACGATGTAGTGTCGTGACACAGGCACAGTTTATGAGGCGAACGGTGAATGACGTATGTTCTTCAAATTGCACGATTCCAGTTGATCAAAGTACTTGCCCAACGACTACTTCAACTACGTAAAGATTCGACAACAATTTGTGCGACTTTAAGATAAAAAAAGGGATGAACGGCGATGCTCAGTTAAACCATTGATCAGCCCAGGGCATCACTAGCCAACGGTACGATCGCACTCAGCAGTGACTTCAAATTTGTGGGCAAAAAGATCTGGAACAACGAAATTCTCACTTGAATTTCATGTTCTTTGGATAAGCGACTGAAGTGAACATCTACATTCTGCGAAGTGGTGTACATACAACCAGCCAAAGCTGAGCTGAACGTTTGTACCACAGTATTGTAGGTACGGATAGCACACTTTTCCATAGAAGGTTTATATGGTACGACAGTGTGCATTTGGATCATTTTTGAGCCGAACTCGCAACTAATTATATACTGTAGAACAATGTGACACAAGAGACCAGCGACTAGTTTGTGACCTCAGCGATTTGAATTACGCGACGGACGAAAGCGGTACGATGGAGTATCGACATGTAACAAGCCCAGAAGTCGCCAATGGGCTTTTGTGTGGACAGCAGACCGCAGGCTGCGCAGGTTTAAGTAAACAAACGTTCATTAAAGACCACCTGTAACATACCGTTCAGCTGTAGCACTCTTTCGATGCCTAGCTGCCATGCCAACAGAAGGAGACACGAGGGTTGGGATACTGCCAGGTTGCCCAAGCCTAGACAGGAGCGGTCGAGATGCTGAGGTTGGGTTCGAACCACGGACCTTCCGGTCCGTAAGCCTTAACCACTGAGCTATCTCGACCCGTAACGTAAGAGGATTCGCTTCTAGTTGAGTCATAGATGACCAGAGCAATTAAGGCCAATCGGTATAGCTTAGCAGCAGAGCTAAATTGATCTTTGGACAGCTTCACGTCTTACCAGTTTGTTATGGTATAACCTGAAACATAAGAAATGTAGTCAGACGGCCCAACAAGTAGATGCATAGTAAAACGGATGGGAACAGCTGAGTGCAGCACGTAATGGACCCGTTTAGGCGTGTCCAAAAGACTCAACTTGAAAGTACACCTTGTCCAGCATGATCAGGTGACAGCAGGCCTGCAATAGAGGTACGAATCTCCTCTAGAACCTTCATGTGCATGCCCGTGGCTGTACGACCAGTGTGCTTTTTTGGCAAATAGTATATTTATTCTAATTGGCTATCAAGGAATTTAGACGACACTGCCTCACGTGTGCCATGGTATACAATCAAATGGAAGGGCAAAGATGGATATATGACTGATGCGTTCGAATGCTCAGAAGAACCTTACGTTGCTGATGGCCTGTAAGTCTTCAAATCAGTCATTTCCAAAGGGAGTTTGTTACGCAATCTCATCTCAAATCGCTTGTTTGTCACCAATAAGATGAAAACTCGTGTTAAAAAAGGTACAGACCCACTACTGAACCTAAACTGTACACGCCCCGTAGAGAAGTGTCTCCCATATATAGTAAAGGTTTCGCATAAGGATGGCGAAATATCCACCACCCAGGAATAACAAATAAGGCGTTTCAAAGCACGTGAGAACTCACTATTATCCAAATCCCTCAGGCCCATCGGAGACTTCAATTCTTCCCAAACGGTATGAGCAGAAGGGGCCTGTTTATAGGAGCAGAGTGAAGTCGAATCTGGTTCCCCAGTTTCTGAGACGGGCGAGTCGTGGACATTTGTGGGAGTTTTCCTCTCAGTCGGAGGTTCAAATGGGTTGGTTGGACGCCGGTTAATCGTATAACCGGGGCACCTAGAAACCCGGACCTTTGGAGTTGAAAGAACAGAGTTGAGAAAATGGTCAACGATAAAGGCTACCGGGAAACGATGTATAAGGTATGGAACATGAGATCACCGGGAGAAACCAGGAATCCTAGAGCGCACTTGGTGCAGGGAAGTGTCACCCATATCTGCCCCTGCCAGTCACCTCACCAAAAATATGATACGAGAGGTGTGAGTACTAGGTATCAAGACGCTTTGGTAATAAATGAGGTCAAAGATGGGGCCTACCACGTAGGTCGCCTACTGGGAGTCGACGGCTGAAGAAACTTCTTAAGCCTTCAGTAACTATGGTGACTATAGGGCAATGAATTAGCTAGCCAGATCAGCAGGACCAGGGAAGGGTGTGCGCAACCTATGAGGCGCAACGGAAACATGGAAATGGCTACACCAAGACCAAGGACTCTAGGAACGTCTGAATGAATTGAATGAAGCCAACTCAGCATGGAGTAGCAAAGACCAGCCTAGGATAGTAAAAAGGAAGAACGTAATTGATGCCCAACATGCTAAAGTATCACATATAATCAATGATAGAGTTTTTGGGGCAGATAGCAAACGAATATTCTAATTTAACAGACTAGCTCCCTTAGGTGCTGAGATGTTAAAATGAGTTGGGGATAAACCTGATCTGGTTTATACTTGGTAATCCTGAGGGACCGAACAGAACAGTAAGAGGTGTATGCACCTTGGGATGAACGGAGCATTCAGCTCAAGTCGTTTTGTGACCCAAGATTAGATAAATGGGATTCCGCCGTCTCTACCTCTTTATTCCCATCAACTGATAATTCTAAATGGCAAATCTCAGACAGTACACTAACCAATATGAAACAGATTAAGTGGCTCTCTAGGCGTACATACCGATTATTTGGTCTTGATTGAGATTAGAAGTTACATGATTCGGACGCGCAGGCGGGAGAACCAGTCGCTAAGACGAGGAATGAAACGACTGAAGAGGAGGAACCCCGACCAATGACATTGACTGTTTGGAATTTTGTCTGTGTGTGGAATAGATCCCAGTAACATTGAGGACAATAATTGAGTATAATTTACTTCGCTAAGTATCAGCGTGAAACCAGTCTGACTCATTGTTAGAAACTATGAGACAAAGAAGTTGCAGAATCGTTGTGGATAGGTCCATCGATTAACGGATGACCTTACTAGACAGCATAAAATTGCCGATAGGCAGGCCGGAATCGTTTTCGTACAACATTCCGATGCTAGTAGCTCGATAAGATGACCGAATCGCAGTAGTGCATGGACAACAACGCCTTGCCCAGTTTAGTTATTAAAATCCAAGGGAGAGAGGTGCATCCGGCTTTCAGTGTAGCGGTGGGCAGAATAGAAGAGTTGCGCGACATTGTCCTTTTACCTAAGGGGAGGAGAGTGATCTTAACGCTTGGCCTCCATAACGTGTACACTCGGGATCTTGCTTAGCTGTCAAGACATTATAAGAAAGCCAAAAACTGGAGAATGGACATGTAAGTTTGTAGCCTAGTGCTCCAAGTTACTAGGGAGGACATCGACGATGAGTTATTCAAAGTAACAGATCTAACAGTTAATTTTCGATGAAATTACATGTTTTTTATAAAATTACTTGAGCAACATTTGCAAATTGTTAAAAACATTGGAAAGTCATATGCCTTAAAAGGTCATAATTACCCGATTGCCCAAAGGCATGATAGTTTTTTTTTAAAAAAAACTTGGGTTTAGTGATCCGAGTGCTTTACCGCTTACCTAGGAAACGCGTTAGGAACCACTAAAACACTTCGGAAGGAACAATGCGATCTCACCACAATAGGAAGTATGTACGAAATCCAGTACGTGCCTTTCACGAAACAAAGGGAGAAAAGCGCCTGAAACAGGTTAATAAAAGGACTATCTCGTGCGGATAAGTCAAATTAACATTTTGGCCCAATACATCACAGCACATTCTAAGTGTATCCTGCTGAAAGGCGTGGCGGTACAATGCTTAGCTGATTCGGTATCAAGGCAACTTAGCTAGTAAAGCTCGAAATGTCATGCATCAGAACATTTAATGAAAAATACCGTGCACGGGTGGAACGGAAAAAGAACCAGAACACCTATACTCACCTCATCGCTGGCTTTTGTAGCAATCCCGAAGCAACAGGGTAGCTCGTTTCCAATGATCCTATCCAAAAGACAGCCTGAAACAGATGGGTTTTTGGTAGACCGGAACGAGGCGGAGCGACAAAGATAGTCCGCGATGGGTTCTTTAACAAACGGTTGCGTTAGTTCCACACTAGTTAGTCCGTTCGGCTGCTTGTGGTTGTTAACTTGGCTGTTCGAGTTCGGGGTACTACGAGGAGCGGGGCTCGGCCCATGCCAAGAGAACGATATGGTTACTTCAAGAGCCTCTGACCCGAAGTTGAACACAGTCCAAACAAACACGCAGGTTGGAAGACACGATGCTTTGTAGTCGTGAGGAAGAACTGGAGATACCTGAAATGTATGTATAGACCGCTAATCTGACCAGTGAGAGCAATAACCCCTGGTTGTGCGAACCAGGTTAGACTGAAATCAGAACGTTGTATGGTTTCTGAAACAAAATATGAACCTACCCAGCTGTTGGCGCATTTGCCCAGCTTGACAATCAACTTGCAAGCGATTCGCTACCATTTGAAGAGGTATCATCAGCGTGCTGTTGGGCGAGTAAGCCACATAACAGTGCACCTGGCGAAAAGGCCAACAACTACTGGGTCTGCCCAGCAAGATATCGTCAATGTGGTCCTTTCAGCAGGGATAGTAAAAAGTTATCAGAAGTGCCCGTACCTCAAAGTGTCCATGAGGCCAATGTACCAAACAATGTCATAACCTAAGCACAGCTGTACTCCTCGAAATGGCTCGGAAATAAAGATGTGGTCTACCGATCGAGCGGTTCGTGGTAGGAACGCGAGTTTGTTGTTTTCCAACAGATCCTGACTACCTGAACAACCTGGCAGTAGCTTCGTGCTCCGTACGAGTTGCGTGAGATCTATATACTGAAGATATGCCACGTGTGAATGGCATTCCCTCCAACCCTGACGTTCGTATATCAGGCAACCACCGTCCAGGGTTTATCTTCTACACTCAGATTTAGCTCTGTCGGATCAAGTACCTACGGAGAATTTACCTAAATGAGCGTCAACGCGTTTCTTAGTCAAAAAAGTTCCACAAGATAACTGACACGATTCGCACACTTCTAAAAACTTGCCCCAGCCATACGGTGTGATCACGTTGCAAACTGCTGATGAAACAGTGTGTTACTGATCACATCAGATCAAAAGGAAAATGGAGCCATAGCGTGATATCCTGAGTTGCCGAAATTCTAGAAACATCGCAAGAAGCAAGCTGTTGCGTGTGCTCAAATATCACATGAAACGGCAGTAAATGAATGAACGTTTATTGAATGGCACATCAAGATATAGGACTCAAACATGCATTATTAAGGTGCTCAATGTATACATGGGTAGGTCAGCTGATCTGTGTTTTACTTTGACTTTGAGTATGAGCGTCTAATTGATACACCGTGCTAGACTTTCCTTGAATACTCTTCCAGTGTCCCTTATTTTGTTTCAAACGGCATCTCCCGATTTTGCTGAACGAACTGTATACTATAGCGCAGTAGGTAGTGACACAATTGTTTTTACCGGTTCGAGTACTTTGCAGACGTTCTTTTTGTGTGCAAGGCTCCAAGAAGTGACACCAATTAACAGTGTGTGGCCTTCTATCACACAAGAATTCACCAATCTGTCAGACAACCCTTCTTGTTAGATAGTTAACATCCTCCTTTTGGGAGTGACTCAATCCGCTACAAGTAAACGCGCTAGACATTCTAGACTGTCTTTAATGCCGAGTCCGATATGACCAGCCTGTAAAAACTGTTCGGAAACCGATATACGATGCATCGTCATCGACAGCATGACATCAGTGTTCAACACCGATGTTTCGCTGCCGTACAACCATGACTTATTTGAAAGCCTTATTGTGAAGAACAGAATAAAGGCGGATGGGGAGAGAACTTAGTGCTAGCTTACTACAAAAATTCCGAGATCCTTACACCTCCAAACACTCATTCAGGTAATCTGGATAGAAAATGACAACAAGAACGCCATTGCCATCGATTAGCAGCCATATCTTGCAGCGTCTTCAATCAGGCGCAGTGGGGATCTCGCGGTCCCCATCCCGGAAGGCGAGTAGCACCGACAGTGCCCAAACGTTTCATAATCTCTTTCATACCCCTCTGCCAGGCCAAGGGTTGGCCACCTCTCTGCTTCCGCCACTCTGAACTGGACACGGAAAACAGCGCTCTGTTCGGCAAACGATGGTTCGGTATGCGCAATACATGACCTAATCAATGCAGCTTCTGGTGCTCGGCAAATTCTCCAATGGAAGTCTCCGTTGCACAACCGAACACTCGCTTTCTAACTGCTGTCGTTACGGATTGCCCGACACCAACCCACACGAGCTACGTTCTGAGACGATTGTCGAACACCTGAAGACGTCTCAGTTCCGCTGCTCGAACAGGCCAAGTCTCACAGCCATAAAACACAACAGCCCGCACTGTAGTCTGATACACACGCCCCTTGAGATTCAGGGATATACCTATTTTAACACAATAGGTGCCTCAAATTAACAAACGCGACCCCAGCCTTGCAGATTCGTGCATTGACCTCATCTGTCACACCACAATCAGAACTAATGCAACTTCCAAGGTACGTAAGAGACTCCACAACTTCGAGTCTCTACCTGGATTGTACGTGGCCTGTTCAGTGCCTGCATCTCCAGGAGCATGGCCTTACAATATACGATGCATGCCGGAGTTTCAGCAGGAACCGATCAGGTCCAAAACATTCGTTCGGACCTAAGCGTCTTTGTCGCAGTATGTTGCGTAAGCTGACAACGCACAACCGGCTGTTCACACGAGTTCAATCAATCCTATTGAATGTAACTCCAATTAAGCTAGTTTCTCTGACGAGGTCATGATCCTGTGCCGTCATGATATCACCTCACTCGGCAGGCAGTGCCTTCGATGCCTGGTGACTGTGAGAGTACGGTTCGAGTTTTTTCGTCCAACAGCCAACCTCCTCCGAGACTCGCCTAAAGCTTTTTTGCGTGACGCGTGTTAGATCGCTGGTATATGAGGATATCGTATTTTGAAAGCTACTCGTATAAAGCTCCAACGATCTTTAGAAGAATGAATGATAAAAAACGTTTCAGAAAAAACTTCGAAGAATCACGAATAAGATGGTGACTTCTTATGAAGAGACGTTAACTGCACTGGCGATACTGTGGGTAGATGTGTCGATTCAGACCATCTGCTCAGCTTTGAACTGACACCACTCCAACTTTTGTCGTGAGATCCCATAGGTTGTTCCTTGTTACCACCCCTTTTACCTATAATGTAGAATGTCTTACGTCTGCAACCACTGACATCAACTTGGAACATGAACATCTCACAATCTGTCTCCGTGCTATTTGGATGAATAAAAAAGGCACAAAGGCATAACCGGAAGGAACCTCCAACCAGGAGAATCGAAAGTCCTAAAGGTAAAAAAAAGTCTAAGTAAAAATATTCCTAACTGGAGCTCTGATTAGCGCGAAAAATGTTCAGTATGATGACCGTATGGTCGAAGTCAGTACTCGCCGCACCCTCGCAGGCACAATATGGGCTCCGGAACATGTAAACGAAACCAGAATCATATGTGACTATGCATCTGCACAGGGCAACAAGGTCCAGGGCGTATAACTGGCCATCCTCCTTAAATCAAACTCGACCGGAACTACTGGCTATCGGTCAAGAACTACACTGTAGCGTTGCATCATGTTTCAGGTAAAACAAGCGGACAGTTTCCCGAATGTAAGCAATCAGGTGGAAAAAGAAACGACTGTGGAAGTTAGGAGCTTACCTGATGACAGACTAGAATCAGATTAAAGTGTGGAACTTCATAAACAGTCCATGAACGTGGATAAAGTCCGATATAGTGTGCATGTTGGGCAGAAAAACCCCAATTCCAAGAGCGCAATCCATTGGCGAATGCTGGTACACTGGTTTGTGGTGATAGGACTTGATGGAATAGCGTTTCTTTTCCTTTCCTGATTGTCAAAATGAACTAGAAGTTTGGGAACAAACAAGAAGCGGTAGATGATCGTGCTAGTGTTGAGCTCTGAAACATTGCAAGTAGGGGAAATCACCAGGCAGAAAATCACCAGGATTTCACAACGAGAAAGTGTCTAGTGGATCGACTGACTACTGTAGGCAAAAAAAAAGAATAATCAGATAACCCAGTACAAAAGTGAACTTCTCCAAGTAACAATCACCTCTGCGCCTTGTGCCGAGTGTAAAATATAAAAATAAATCGTTCAGCTGTAACACAATTTCGGTGCCCAGCTGCCATGCCACCCGAAGGAAGCACGAGGACTGGGATACTGCCAGGTTGCCCAAACCTAGACAGGAGAAGTCGAAATGCAAAGGCCGGGTTCGAACCGGTCAGTAAATTCGCGCTCTAACCACTGAGCCATCTCCAGTGTACGTGTCGTCCGTTCGGTACTGATTGCTCACGGGCCATGGGAAGTAATGATTTATAACTTGACTGAATTATTAAGCCTGACTGTCCCGGGCTAGCGGTGGGAAACCCCAAAAGGCTACTGAGTGCAACGAGCATCCAAAACAAGTTTTAAAAATTGTTATGAGCTGTACCGTAGCTAACACTGAAACAGGCAGATTTACCAACCTAAAAGGAGCAAACTGCGGACGAGAGATTTTGTCAAATGAAACCCAATAACAATGAACCACCTATGAGTTTTTGGAACTACACGTACTGAGTAGAAAATGTGGGAAACTCGATTTTCTAGTCAGCGAAGTATAACTTGATACTCAGTGTACAGTGTTAAAGCGATCACTATACGCTGAGCTGACCTGCATTCATTGTGGAAAGCAGATGACGGTAAGCCCTAGTATCTACAAACACCGCCGATCCCGCAGAATAGTGCAACTGATTCGGATTTTCCGTAGGCCTCCGTCAGTCGATACTGCCCCAATAGTTTTGTGATTTTGTGGGCTATTTGTTTCGAAGAAAATGTTTATCTACCTATCTCGATTACGGAGGAACCTTGTAATGATACATAGCCAACGTATAACGACCAGTGAAAGTACATCACGCGTTCTGTTGATGAGATGTCCATTTTTCCGCAAGCGATTCGCATCAAATGGTCCCTGGGAAAGCATAGCCTGTTGACGAATGTCGGTGTATAAAGTGTTTACGGCTGAACCGGAGGCTGTGAATCGATACAGAAAATAATAAACTGTGTCGAATATCCCGTCGCACTTTCTGTAGGACAAGATCTCAGCGATCACCAAACACCAAATACCACGCGTCACTCAGTGAGCTAGTCATATTCGTTGGTCCACAACATGCATGTGGTTTTCACAGACCACTCTGCAAAACTTCCGTAGGGAGAAGTGCTAGGATAGAACCTATTCGGACGGAAGAAGATAGGAAGCCAATTTTAAGTGTTCTGAAGACAAGGCAAGTAGAGTTGAGAGAAAAAGGATTTTTTGGGTCTCATGTAAACGCTCCATGGTTGAATCCTCTACTGCGAACTGTAAAGGAGTATGTATCACGTCATTCCACCGAGACTGATATATGTTTCAGTATCCCTGACGAATGGGGAAGGTAGGGAGAGAGGTCGCGGGTTCGAAACTCCCTAAAGTTTCGTGAGGTACGCATTGCTGATGATTCTTGACAGAGATGAGACAGGTGCACAGTGCTCCTTGGCTTTTCAGCATACATTGGATTCACTAACAGGACGAAATCCCTATTCTGATTCCCAAATCTCCCCCAGAAAGTCAATGTACTTGGTTGTAAATGTTAATAGGTGACGAAACGGAATACAATGTTACATCTAAACTTCAGTCTTTTGATAATTATACCATAACCGGAGGAAACCAGTCAAAGATGTGGTTTCCCAATTGATACCCGACAACGGCGGGCCAGTGACTGATATTACGGACTTTCTTTTCCACGACATGGTTTCGGTTCCCTGTAAGGATGCCTCCCTATTGACTGCGGGCCCCGTCTTTAAAATTGTGTGCATTGTTTTACCGGAAAAAGACGTGAAAGATATGTCAGATATATTCACATGACTACACAAGGCTCTTTTATGGGTCAACTAAGCTGATACCTCATTAGCCACCCACAAGCCACCCACAAGCCACGTTTCAGCTGTCGTCCAATCGATCGTCTAGCCGCAATGTACTCCGAAGCGGAAAGGATAGAGCACCTCGCATCAAGAGGCGGTGGTGACCGTTCTGAGGTCCAGCGGCTTCCGTGTATGCGTTTGGAAACACCACAAGGAAAGTTCCCGACGTCATGTATAGCCATGGTAATCTCACCCCCGCTAAAGCCAATGTCATTCGAGAAGACTCTGTGAGAGCTGCCCGGGTACCCTCTAGTACAGCTCAGTGGATTAATGAGGTAAGCAAACCGTCACACCCCGATAAGGTCCAGTCTATTCGCGACGGATTCAGTCTGTTCGCAACGAAAGAGACTAAAAGTCCGGACTAAACCGTGGCCATATTCTGTGAACTTCATTCGCCAAATCGCAATCCGGATACAGGCAAAAGTTAAGCGGTAACTCCTCAGACTTGTCCGCACAACTGCGCACTATCCTGAACTTTCCTGGCTTATTTGTGGAACGAATCGATGACCTTTTAGCCGGTCAGCTAATACTTTACAAACAGAACACTTAGTGCGATGTTCTGATATGATGTCCGTAAGCAGTCGTAAGAAACAGACGGAGCCGAAGACTACTCATTGGCCCATTGGCTGCATCTCTGTCTTCCAGTATCTCGTTCCAGTCACACGTCGGTGAGGGTCGCACTGGATACTAACCATTCGAAATGTCAGCTGATTGCTTCGCATGATTTAACACTTGCTTATTCTCAACCAAAATAGGCGCTTCATTTCTTAACCTTTGATTGTTAAACTTGAGCTCAAACATATGAAGCACGCCACACCTGTTTCCTCATGTGCGTCAGCACAGCTCAGCGTGTCTCTGTTGGTACCGGATGAACCAAAGTTGGCTCATCCAAATGCTGTCACCAATGCATACGGTTGCTTACCTGTCCCGATTTGCTGTTCCGTCACTGAATGTACATCCGATACTTTAATGCACCTTCCGGATGCGAGTCGAGAAAGCATTCTTCAGGATAGTAACAACAAAGAAGTAACTATTGCAGCGACGAGGTCGCTTTTATTAGGGGTAGTTGGCCGGCAGTATAGTGTTTCTACATGCGTGTAAACCTCCACCTGTATGGTTTTGAGCTTGGATTGTTGTTTGGGTTTGTTCAGGTGTATAATGTGTAATCCGATAATTGTACTAGCCAAGGCGTTTCAAAGATTAATGTTCGTAGTGAGTGGTGGATGGCGGTGACCGAAAACCAGGTTGGACGAAATTGGAATTTGAACTGTTCGAGAGGACAAGCTCGATGTGACTCTAACCGGATCATTGTCATGGTATCAGACAGAAACTGATCGTTTTAAGCAGTAATGGAAGGTAAAGTTTATCGTAACAAGTATGACAGAGATGCTGTCAAACCATGGGTACAGAACCAGTGACGAACAACACATCTGAATAAGGGTTTCGTCACTTGAGTTCGAAGTACGATGCGCTTTTAAACCATTTTAAACCATTATTCCCTACATGACACTGAAGGACGATACATCAACCAACTGGGGAATTCTTTGAAGCAAAAATAAACCACTCACCTGATCAGCAGGCTGCGGATCGTAAGAATACATACCGGGAATGAGACTGGACCGAACGAATTCGCCTCGGAAACCACGACCTATCGCACCACATCCAATACCACCCATTGGAACCCCGTAGATCGGTTTCCAGGGGACGTGTTGACTAGGATCGAGGAAGGGCAACCGCTTCTCAATTAAGCGCTTTCTCAAATAGAATCTGAATGTGTACCTGTTGTTGGAAAACAAAATAAATGAAAAAGCGAAATGAATAGTGTAAGTGAAGAGCGTCAATGTCGAGAATCATACCCAAATACCGCGTAGATACTGTTTGAGTTCTTCTGAGGATAAAACTTCGTAAATCTATCTACAAGTAACGGCAGCACAGTTTTCCAATAAGTCCAAGCATCGCTTCGCAAAAGCAGTCTTGGGTACCTCGAAATTGGTCCCCAGACCCCGACGTCTTTGCTGTTTGTACCGCGAAACAAGCAGGACAAAAGCTACTATCGCTCGCAAGCTAGACTCACTTTCTACCAATATGTGTATTTACCCATTCTAGTGATGATTATCTTTCACCACCCGGATCGGCTGTCCCAAAAAGCAACCCAGATGTACACCGCATTTTTATTTGTCTGTTTTTATTCAGTCCCACTTTATTCTGATAATAAGCCTTTCCTCCCTCTAATCCAAATTCAACAGCAATTAAAAAATATCCCTTACGGTTGATCTCATTAGTTACGGCTACCAATGTGGTGGAGCGTCAATTTTCACAGAAGGATCTCGCACTTTTTCCGAAAATTGACATCGATTCTACGCGACGCATTCCAAAAGTAGCCTATGTTCTATCCACATGGTCCACCAGACCTAA
>SJOL01009043.1:0-34090 GCA_004794785.1 Opisthorchis felineus
GGTAGCATGCACGAGGGATGAAAACCTCGTGTGGTGGACGGGTACACCCTGCAGAGAAGATCGCCCTGTTACGTTGCACCATGGTGCGTTCGTATACTCGCGACCCCTCCAGTAGCAGGGGTGCATTGCCGATAGCAGGTGGTTCTCAGTCTGGCCTTTAACTCAGGAAAAGCATAACAAAAGAGCACCGTCGTTGTTTGTCTGTAGCTGAACCGAACTTGTCCCGGTTGTCACTTGCCTGGCAACACCAAGGAATACAAGCGAATGGAAGCTGTCTTTTGTTTGACTTAAAAACGTATAAACATGGGATAGCCTGAAGGTACCGTGCATGGCTCACGACTAACATCGACGTGCAAGCAGTTGCCACCTTCGTCTTAGTTGGGCTGCACCACCCCAAGTCCACTTCATCAAGACATAACATACACTTTCTTCCTTCTTGTTCTCTGAGGCAATCATGGACATATAAAATGCAAATTCCTTATTACTTCCCGAATACCAGCAGTCGCAGCTAGTGCATAATGGCTGTTTTTGCGATGCACCATTCGTATCTTGGAGCTGACAGCAGTGACTCGGTGACGGGCAGCCCATACTCTTACCTTCCTGTTGAGTTGATGTAGTGGATTCCAGTTGGACTGCAGTTTTTATCAACTATCTCGGAAGCTGTTGCCCAACCGCCTATTATTTGTCTGCTGTCCCTGTTCAAAATACCCCCCCCCTTTGCACAACGAAGACCCTATGATTGGATACTTTTGCTAAGCTAAAAACTACCGCCATTTAATCTCACCATGCAATCGCCCGTTCCAACTAGCCTGACGGCTGGCCTCCCTGCTAGCTACATTTGCGGCTAGGTCCCTACCCTCCTAAAATTAGGCCCCTACTCTAGCCCTAGCCACAACTAGCGCTTGGTTTCTAGGTCAGCCGACAAAATCCACCTTTTCCTGGGTTCGTTTAGCTTGCTGTCATCCCTTTTTAGATTTTTTCTATTGGACACCATTTTATCAGATGCCTCCCGGCACTCACCAGACGTTACTGCTCTCATCTTATCCTTTCCTCATTCGCCCTCTTCCCAAGCTTCAAACTTCGGCTGTAGTTGCCAGAACAGTCTGTACAACCGTTATTCATTCAATCTTGCTGGTCCCAGGTCTAAACTCACATGGTCCTCCAACTGAATGGGAATTATCCTGGACGGTGCATCGGCCTGACTCTATCTGTGTCAATCTCCTCGTCTAACCCAGATCCAGCTGCCACGGAAATGCGTATCCCCTGTCCAATTGCGGCAACCTTGACGACCGTTACGGGGCTGTCCATAAACCGAAGTATATCAGCGCAATGATGGCATGGCACTGGCATACCCAGTCTGAGGGCACTCCAGCAACTATTTTCTTCAGAATCTCGACCGCAACCTCTCGCTCACCCGAGCATGTACTTGCAACTACTGGAAGATTTTTCACCTGGCCCCAACAGCCTCTTGGACGAGTTCCTTCTAACATACTGAACATTTCGTTTGGATTTAACCAACCTAATTTATTCCTGAAATTTCGGTTTGCTTCTTCTACAGGTTCAACTTCATTTGCAGTGTTCGTTTGGCCCTATCCATTGGCACTATCTCCCCATCAAAACTACCCTTTGAACCTGACTTCCCTACAACAGTGACACCAGCGAGTCTACTTAGTTTCTATTAAAACCATATTTTTGAGACAAAACTTGCCATTTGTCTCCAGATCGAATTCTTCCATCTCCAACTCCATTTTTTGCTTTTTGTGACCCTGGCCATTTACTCAACCGCCCAAGGTCACTCATGGCCAGCAATGGTTTCGTTTTAGTCCATGTCAGCCGGCTTCATCTTTCAACTAGTCGTACCTCAGGCCTATTGTCCTAGTTTTTCTGGTTTTCCACAATTGTGGTGACTCTTCACGCGATAAGCATGTCTCTATGGTTGTACCTTCCTCCCCGTTGTGTTGTTTCCTGCCGCGTTCAGGTTGTAACGACCCGATCATGCCTTGCTTGGCATGATCCACCTACAAGTTGGGGAATAAATCTTTTATTATTATTAGTACTAAGCGGACCTTACGTTGCTTTACTTCGGTGATCGCAAGAGAACCGGTGTTTGCAACATGGTATGGGAAAAGCCTCGCCAGCTTCTCTGACGCCGAGCGGAATGAGCCAAGGAAGAGGTTGGTGGAGACCGGTAACGCAGCGCAAGAATCTACTATCCCCAAAGAACAAGAATATGATTACAAATGGAGACAGATGGACGACACAAACTTACTAAACAATATGATGGTCGACAGCCCTGGCATAGTGAGCAGGGACCCAGAGCCTATTACCACTGGAATAAGTCAGGTGACACTGTCGACCAATGGGCCTCGAGCTCCCTCTTAAATTTGGTGCTTATCCTAGCTGGAACTGGCGCCACAGACGACTCGTTCCCGTTTATCTATGCCGTCGGAGAAATAAACATGTTTTCAGGAGAGAGTACATCCGTATTCCTAAACTTAACCATGTGGCCCTACAACCCTTTCTTCTTATATGATTTCATATCTTTTCGGTTAAGCTAAACGTTCTGCTAAACGTTGCTGTTAAGCCCACCGGCAACTTATTATGTCCCATTTTGGAAGTTAGGAAGTTTACCTGGACCTCAAAGCCTCACTCTCCTAGTCTCAAGCCTCGGACTTGGTTCACTTAAGGGAATCAACATCACCAAGAGGCTTGACTACCCTGGTTTTCAAGCATGTCCGAAACTACTCTTTATCTCCTTCTTACTCTGTTTAGTTCATCTGGCTGGCTCTATAGATCAGTTCGACGCACCGAAGGGGTCCGACCGACCCGCTGGTAAATGGCTATGTCATGAAATGCGTTTCTGAGGTGGTTTCTAAAGGGGACTGAAGGAGGTAGCCTATTTCTGGAGCAGCGAAATCCTCATCGGGCAGAACGTCCCCATGTGTGGAAAATTCAATCAATAACCAGCTTAGTGACTGCTCACGAACGTCTTTAACAGTCACTTTGCTGCAACACCCACAAACCATAAGTCACTGGCCCCTTTTGGTTTGTACGAGGCAGCTGTAAATGTGCAGATTTGGGAGAGCCACAATTCTCCCCAACAACAAACTTAGATATTAGCAAGCGAAAGCGTGGCATATCCCATCATTCTGCTTTACACCCTTTCCATTTTGCACTGCGCAAATCTTGTGCCTGTTTGCCTATCGGCCACCTGACAGTCAGATGACAAGATTTCTGCGCTACTATGTAAAACCATGAACTGCGATCATGACAGAAGTCGAACTATTACTGATATTTAACGCATAAGTGTATTTCATATGCATCACTGTAAAATTTGGGAGGACAAAGTGCATTTCGGGTGGGCAGTGAACACAGTTGTGCTCAAGAGGTGTTCACTACATGTGCAAAACCGTGATTTTACTGGACGTCATTACACGAAGTATTGTTCTTCAAGCTTCTCGTCCATACATAGACTCTGGCGACTCTAGATGTCAAAGTTGCGGGTCACTTTCAGAGATTGTTGTTGTCAGAGATTGAAATGCTATGCTGGTATAACTATTAGGCAGCTCCTCCAAAGTTACTTTCTCTGCCGGAAGAACAACCAACGACCATTACAGGAATGGTTCCTGCAACGCCATTTAAATTCCTCGCTTGCTGCATAATGTGGCCTCATAATCTGTTGAGTTGTGCACTGGCACTATCGGTCCTGATGTTCGACGTGGGCAAACTTGGGTCCGACCGTCATTCGCAATAAGTTGGCATGCATTTCGGGAGTTTTGGCTCCCATGGCTTCGCCAGTGAATGCGCAAGTAAGTTTCTTGCCGCAGTCTGGAGAGAATAATAATGGGCTGTGCAGATAATACTTTAGAGGATTCGATCTTTAAGCAGCACAGATGTGTATGATAGCCTGTTCTGTACGCATCACGCCTGGAGTAATTTTGCCGACAGGTTTCACGCACTTTGTAGGTTTACTTATCACTTGAAATTGGTTCAGTCGCCAGTCCGTGATTCTGAATTGAAGGTTTATGTAGCTGCGTCCGCCGACTTACTTCCCGACAGGATTGTCCACAAAACCATCACATCCCAGAAAATATAATCCAAGCAAGCTTACCTGAAAGAATTGTAAGAGATAGCTTCTTGATCGGCCAGCATGGTTCCTAACCAGTTCGATGCGGCTCAGTTGGAGAAAATCCTCACAGAATACTAGCTTGTGGTCAGCATTTCACCTGTTTAGGTCTGTACCAGAATGATCGCACAAACTGGCTGGTTTCATCCAAAGGGGGCAAACACTTTACAATTACTTTAAGACAAAGCTAAAGCCACTCTGAGGGTTTATTCAGATCGTCCTGCAAGCAAGTGAATTTTTCGTCGATCTATATAAATTTTCATGCGTTCTTGTGGCTGAAACGCCTCAAACATTCAACGGTAAGCCTCTTTGTTGACGCGCACCTGATAAAGGTCTGTACTGATTACTAAACTCTGTCACTCGAACTGATAGCCTCCCACTCTTACGCATATCATGAGTTCCAGTGGAAAGCCACAAATTCCTAACTGGGCCTTGCCGCTGTAGTTCATTTGGAAAAGAGTAAAGACTTCATGATCTAAAACCTGATAAGCGAAAAACCAGCTTACAAGCGCTTTCAGTAACGATAACCAACGGTCGTTGAATACACTGCCTTCTTGCAAGGAACATCTTCTCCGGGGGTTCTTAGTCTGCGTGAGTTGGCTGGACGTCCTGACGTATGCAAGTTGCGCAATTTTTTGGCGATGTGGTGTTTGCGTTGGCCTGAGCGCGCATCGCTATTAGCAGCCGGTGTGCTTCAGTGCTCAAAACCAGAGAAATATACAGGCTAATGCGCAGCAGTCTCACAGCTGATGTATGACCATTCCGACGTGGTTTTTAATTGTTCGGCTTAGACATCTTGAATGTATCGTGACCTTTGTCGCAAAGTCTGGTGTTGCTCAGCAAACTCCACAAGTGTAAAATGAAAAAGGACGCACGGACTAAGGTGTTTTCGGCAGCCCGAAACCGTCCACGAAATCAACAGTCCAGTGCCTTTTCGTTTGCCGTGGAATGTGCTTGGAAATGAAAAGTGGACAACATCGATTGGACTTGGTTATTTTTTCTTATAGCCGCATAACCAGAATTCTTGATTTTCGCAACAAAAGCCGAAGCATGTGTCCACCTTAATTCTCTCCCCATTCCATTAGCTCAACTACTTTAATTGAGTCACTTACTATATAACCCGGAAGCTAATGCCATCTCAACTGCGCAAGCGAACCATCTCTACCAAAGGTGCACTCTGGTCATCTCCTCCTGGAAGAAATAGAGTAAGGTCAAATTTTTCTCCACAGTATATGTCTCACCCAGTTTCGTTTCTGCAACGCCGGATTTGGGAGGATAACGAAATATGTGATGCAGTCACTACCTGCTAGCTCTGGCTGGACACCAACTCCCTAATAAAAGAACTCAAATGCCCTCAGAGACATACTGCGGTATGCAGACTTGATCCCACTGTTCAAAGCCATTCTAAGCCCGATTTTTCATCAACACTTACATTCAAAGATTTCGAAATCTAACCGCTTAGCACAGAAGATTGGTTCTTAACTCGTCTCTTGTTCACGTGGACTTATCTGGAGAAAAGAGAACCCTCTCTTACCAGTGCACGCTTCTTCTTAGCACACATGAGGAAACGGATCTGCCTAACTAAATTAGCTGATGTGCTTTGTAGGAGATCATGAGTTTAAGCACTCTAAATATCCTGACATCTCCCGATGAGAAGCACCGAAATCCACCTACTTGGTGGAAGGTAAATTTGCGACCACTGCGACGACAAAAACTAGATAGTAGAGAATAGTAGTACGAAATCTACGGGTTACTGTATCACTGCGGTTGCAGACGAGTAGCTTCGCTCCCGATATATGGGTCAGTTTTGTGACCTGGTTCAAATTGCTGTCAGAACCGGGCTTAAGACATTCGGGTCGATTGACAACTGTTGTCATGTAAATTTGGGCAACCCATGGGTGATTTACTTGATAGTATTTTTTTTCTTTTGGGGATTGTGATTTGTGGTGCATACATCGTAACAAACGGCATACTTATGGTTGAATGTTCCCGGACTGTATTCTGGCGTTTCGGTAAGTGAACCGAAATGGACAACGAAAAATCAATACATTTATTTTTGGATTAAACTAATTATGCTTTGATTTAGCTTATGCATAATTTACGGAGGGCCAAAATGTTGTACTCCGCGAGCGCCGTAAAGCACTTATCATTTTCATCCAGACCCATTCGAACTGCTGTTAATAAACTTTCCAACTTTCGCAAGATGATTGAGAAACGGACCATTATTTGTCTTGGCGATAGAAATTTTTAGTGTCTTCAAGTGCAATTCGGAGGCCAATACCGATATTATTGAGATTTCAGTGAAATTCACCTTATAACACCCACAAAATTTAAGTACGTAAATGAGTAGATTAAGTTCCCCTTTATTAGTCCACTTGGCCCTCTTGTCGAACCCATTCTCTTTTCAGAGGTTTTACGCTGAGTAATGAACAGAATCATAAAACCAATTCAGTCGCAGATATGAGTACGATTCAAGGACTCTCTTGTTTCCGTTGGATGATGTGCGTTTGGATGCTGCATAGTCTTACGCTAGTACTCACCATACATCAGAAGACAGAAAACGCGCTCCGAGACCACCCGATTACGCATCCTGTAGGCTAACCGATAACTTTGTGAATGAGGGTGTTGCTATTCTAAGTATGCCAAACAGCACTGTAACGGTTTTGGGAATGTGTATTGGTGTCCGGAAGGTCAGATTCCTGAAAATAACCCCAGGATGCCCGGAACCTACTGAGACCCTAAAACTCCACCAAAATCTCAATGGGGAAGCCGGCAGGCATCCAGGCCAGTCAATCACTCAATCAATTCAGCAAAAGCCGATGAGTGTTCAGGCACTCCACAGAAGGGCGACCGACTATGATAAGTGTTCAGGCATTTCATAGAAGAACGGTCGGTGTTGATGGGTGTTCACTAAACGCCGATCAGACAGGCTGGATCAATGTCAAAAATTGCCCTTTAAATAGCTCGAGGCCGTTGTAACTCTTGCACTAGCTTGTTTGAAATAAGGCTGTTGAGTTCTTTGTTGGTGTGTATTTTTTTCGGTGCAAAGGTGCAATTAGATAGAACAATTGGTAAGGACCATTTTACGGCAGATGCACTTTTTCAGTCTCAACTCCGTGAGGCTGAACTGTCCGGCCTTAACTGATGAGGCAATTTCATTGAACAATCCATACACAACAGATTTCCGTACGATTCATTCCAATTTATCTGCTCGACTGCATCCGGTGAAAATGCTAATGTCTCTTCTTCTCAATGATAAGCCGCTAGTCCATTGGCCGAATACACTATTTAGCTTTCGCTACGATATTCGTCAACCATAAGTACGTGGGTTGTGCATGTTGACGGCCTCCGTTTTTATAACTTCGGCTTTAAACAGAATGAAGTGAGCTCAGGTTCATCCATTCAGTTTTTTCATGACAGCAGGTAAGCCTCGAAACATACAAAACTTCCGTTTCATCGTACCTCAGTTCAACGCTAGCACTGTCCCTGAAAACTCTGGCTAGCCGTATGAACTCTTTACCCACTAAGCTGGAGGCATAATCAGTTTCGTGTTGTCTAACATGCCCATTTAATTTGTGCTACCTTAAAGCTGGATTCTGGAACATATCAAGCCTTCTTTGACAAGGTTTGCCGTGACTATGCTCTTGAGTCAATTAACCGGCCGGTTCGTAAGCAAAACTTCGAACACTAGTGGTGTCCGAATATCAAAACTCAGCAGAACGATTAATATATCCATCTATCTATTTAGACCAGTTATTTTAATTCTGTGAACATTCTCACTGATTGACTCGTTGTTTGGGTGTCCATACTCACTGCAGAGGTTCGTTTCTAACCGGTCACCTTGCGGAACAATAAAGCTTGTCATGCGTGGTCACGTCTAAATAGAACGTACAAGCCACGTGGACACGTAGCGTCCCATAAATACAATTGATGTCCCACATGCCAGGTAACAGTTTGTGGTAGAATTTACGTAAATGAAGTAGGTTACCGGTTTACATGCATCGATGGCTCGATCGAAAGCTTGCGGATGTAGGTAATTCTCTTGGAGATCCGTAAGAAGCACGGGAAATTTTGGTACCTTGCTTGAGCGATGATGCACGCTGTCGATTGAATGCTTTAGGCATTTAAGGAGGCAGGTGGAATATACCCAGCGGTTTCACGTTGGCTATAAAGATTTCGCACGATAGAGGCTAAGCCGCAATCATCTAGGACTGTCTTCAGCATGTGATGTAAAGTTTATTTTGTTCAGTTTGTTATCGACAAAAATCATACATCTCCAGTTGATTACTTCTCTTCAGCCGGCCAATGTGGGTTCTGAAAACGAAATTACTTGCGCCAGAGCATTTCAGCATCCTTTCAGATACCACTATATGCTTACGTATGGGACGTTTCAAAAGACTGAGTACTCTACTTGCACCATCAAGCGTTTCCTCTTCCTCTTCTATTCTTCCCAACTTCTCTTTCTCCTGCATCAACAGAAACGTTAGTATCTTCGTAGGGAACTGCTAACTGTTTTCTCCATCCAATCCCAGCGACAAACAAAAGCTAGGTTATCCTGTCCGAATTCACTTCACTGAGGTTGATTACAGTCTGTTTCGTCTCCCGTGGATTTAATTTCGATGTATTCTGGACAATTTTACTTCTTTCTCGACGCTCTTCTTGAACCATGTCCTCTAGCAGCGCATGCGACGTCAAATTTGCTTTTCTAAAAACATTTACGGGGGTACCAGGATGAATTACCGCCCAGGCCTGAAGAGTTACTTGTGCTGCCTGTAACGCATTGATACGGCTCGATAGACTTTCTTCTGTATGGTTGATTACAAAGTCAAGCGCAATCTGTCAAAAGTTGAATATGAGGGGACATCTTACACCATTTCCACTGAATGGATAAATGGTGTGTAGTTTACGAGTAAATATATTAGCAGAACATTGAAAAATTTGCCCTGCACCACGTGTAAAGGAGCGAAGCCTAGAAGTATGAGTACCTATGTTTTCTGAATAACTGCCCTCTTGTTCACACTCAACAAACAATTGCAGAAAAGAGAAATCGTCTTCCATGGAGACTGTGAATGTCCACGTATGCAGGGAAGGTGGGCTCAATAAACGTTCTGTAAATTTCTTTGGGATTAGTACCTGTCTATTACGGAGGTATCATTCTTTACTCTCAACAGTTCTACTGAGTAAGCGGCTTGCTCGACGCGTTTTTCCAAGTGGTTGTCCCATGCTCTTTTTCCAGTATCATACGATGTAAGCAGGAATAAACAGTACCGAGTAGTTTCATCGGTACTAATCCCGTCTTTTTCGTCACAGTTCGCCAATATCATGGAGTTAGTTTTCATAAACTCATGACTATCTACGTGTGGCACGTCATTTCACTCTCCAGACACGTGAATAGAAATCGGAATATTCACGCCAATAGTAAGCACACTTATCTTGCAGATGTCCAAACCATTCCTTTTTCTGCCAACGTCGGCCACATTTTTTTGATGCACGAGATGTTCTAATGCCTATCCTTTCAGCAGTTTGGATAGATCTCTTGCACATGCACTTGAGCCATTCTTGTCCTTCCAAAGCACTAAAAAATCGCATGGCTGGTCCCTCGAAAATTTTGACCGATTTTAAGATGTGGGTTGCTTGTTGGTGAGCCAATTTTAGTGTACTGCTGAAGCGGTTCTTTAAGGGATATGGTTTCCTGAATGGCTGTGTGACAGTTTAAAGAACAAACCACACAACTCTGAGTGGCTTTTGGGTGCGATAAGTGGGATAGCTGTCTTCTGGACCATCATACGAAGTAAGCTGACCCTCAGTTGAAGTGAAGATGGTATGAACACGAAAATCCTCGGCGGACTAAGCTGTGGTTGATTTCATTTGATTCGCCTACGGTCAAATGGTGTGAACATTGCTATGAAGTTCCAGTAGGGAAGGTGAAGAAAGTCGCTGAACACGTGGTGGCTGCGGGTAGCATCGGTGAGATTTTGTTCGGCCTAATCCTGCTCCCCCCATTGAAGTATATTGGCTTCATGCTAATTGTGGTTGGACTCATGCTCACTGGTTAGACTACCTGGCAAACTCGGAATGGATGTCTGTTGTTTGGTGAACCGTTGTCACCAATGTATATGAAACAGAAAGCACCTGATATCCTCAAAAACAGAAAAAAGTTGAAGAAAACATTAACGAAGAAAAAGAAAACTGTTAGTCTACAACGTTCTTTGGACCACCCTCGGCTTGTACCAACCAGAGGATGAAGAAACAGAATGATTCGACAGTTTACCTAGTTGTGTCTACAAACTGCATTCCGTGCAGAGAAAAATTGTTAGTATACATCTGGACACCAGTTTAGGTATGAAAAAGTTCGTTCCCATGGTGAACTTTATCCCATCCCGTGCATACCACCACCAACACTTTAAGACTTCCCCCACATGAAGAGCGCACTTCTTTTCACTTCGATATAAAATATGATGGCTCCACTATAGCAACGAACGCTGAGAACGACCTCTTTTGGTCTCCACTTTTCTAGTGCTGAATCCCACTCAGACAAAACACCCGACAAGAAAGAGGAAAAGCCCATTCAAAAATCAACTTTTGAAAATGATGCTTGCCATGGATTGTTTTGAACACTGAAATCGCCTGAACATGAACAGCGTCTGAGTAAGACACGACTTCGCTCGGTAGACCAGAAGGGCACGGAAACAAACCCAAAGCATACTCGGTGAAGAACAATCCACCAAGAAACATCGCTATCCTATGGTTTTGAATGGTCGCCTCGACCTGGTGCCGGGTGACAGTCAGGAGTGCTATTAATAACACTTACTGTCGTAACACACTACTCACAAGGCTGCTGAAAGCTGTTCGATGGCGGACCACCATGAACGAGAGATTCAACTGGACTTAGTTTCCTGTCAAAACCAAATTCGGGTGCAAATGAGTCTTCGTCGGAGCACCTCCCGCCCCTAGGTCCTTGGTAGAACCATGAGAGACATTGCCTTCACGTCATTTGGATGCCCGCAGCGAGGAACCACCTGCGGCTTTCGTTCGTTTTGGCGAGCTATGTTCGCCCATGTAAGACGACTAGATGACAACAAAGGACTGATAAGTAAACAAAGATGAAATAAAGGCATTATTCTACAGTGATGTACACGGTAGAACGAGAACGCCAAAGCGAAGCTGTGATGTGTAGGGAGTTGTGCGTTCATACGGATCCACCAGCTCAGTTCGGTGGGTGTGAAAAAATGAAATGTGAAGCCTAAGTAGATCGACCGGACAGGAAAGTGCTCATTGCAGTAGCAATCAGTGCCATTCAGTTGATGTGGATTTTTGCCTTAGAGAAAATTTACCGCATCAGAGAATGGTTTTGGTTTGTCCTGCGTGTATTGTCTAAATGGGAACCATCCAACATACACCGAGGCACAATAACCGAAAACCCAGTTTGACAAACCGCCTGTCCTGGCGCAGAACAATGGGTATTTTTTGTAAGACCCTATAAGATGACTGCAGAAAAATGCTTGGTAATGAGAAAAACTGTTGGTGAGATGTCCCTCGTCTGTAACTGGGGGCAGATAAAATATCCATAATTTACGAAGAGATGTTTTACTGAAAATACCAATAGCAGTGGTCAAAAAACTGTAATAGAAATCACAATACTAGAATGTAAACAAAAAGTAGTCAGTGAGAAAAGACGAAACTAATGCACATGTGCATGTTGAAGGCATAAAAGAAATCTGAAAAGGAATTGTTTTTACATGGGTGAGAAGAATCACAGAAGATATAGAGAATTAGTGGTCAATCTGAACAGATCGGAACCTTCCCGACAGAACGCCACAAATCATAGTGACAAATATCATTCGGTTGACCACCAACACGCTCGCCAAAATAATCGAAAACGTAAATTTGCGGCAAACGAGAGGCTAGTGCTTCAAGTACAGCATCCTCAACGTTATTACACTGAGTCAGATTGACAATGTTCAAGTGAGGTAGATTTGCTGGGACAGAGACAAGTGCCCTACCCCGAATAAGATGATCCCCGACTAAACTCAAGTGTCGAAGCGAAGAACAGGTATCCACAATCATATCCAGACTGGAGTCAGTCAAATCCCAGCACCAATTCAGATTGAGTGAGCGAAGTTTCGGTCCGCAACATTTGCAAATGGCGGCAACAACATTGTCGTCTACCGAAGGGGCCTCGCTTAGATCTAAATGTTCTAGTTGGCTTAGAGGCGGTGAAAGCGTAGAGGAAGCGCATGACAGTACTGCTGGGAACAGTCCATGCCATCCTTGTGGAGTGACCTGTTGAGCTTTACGCATCGTCAGTGCTGTCAAACCAGTGAGGCTACCAATTGGCTGAATTGCTGAATCATTCAAATTATCACAGAAGCTAATCCACAATATCTGGACCCCACGATGCAGTTCCAGACGTCGTTCGAGAGCACAGAGCTCGTTCGTGAAAAACCGAACGGCTTCACTGGACAATTCAAAGCCATCCAGCCAAATGGCTGACAATGAGCCAGTTTGTAGTGCGTCGCTATCAACCAAATGATGGAGAGAAACATCGCCAAGCCAAGGAACTCCGTCCAAATTAAGTCGCTGCAATGAATGTAGGTGGGCTGCAATGAGCTGCACACAACTATCACATATATCCACACAATGAGAAAGATTGAGAGCCTCGAGTGCTGGACAACGGTCAACCAAGGTCTTGATAAAGTTGAGCTGGAAAGAAAAACAAAATACAGTCACTTCTCATACAAATACTACAGGGCATAAGCACAACGCCTTATAGTGGCTCAGGGGAAAAGGAGAAAATAGAACTAGGCAGCAGAAGGCAACAACCTAAATCAGTGAAGTCTTGTGAGAGCTACTCCTCAAAGTGTGTCGGCTGAAGTGGAACGTCACAACAAGTACATTAAAGTTCTGAACAAGCCCCCTGAGACAGCTCACCTACTACAGTTATGACAACACAGCCCCGGTTGAGATTGGGCTTGAAGTCGATAGGTTTAGACAGAATATCCCCATGAATCGCAACGACCACCACTCCGTTGTCTGTGTGACGTAAAATTTCCTCTCCAAAGGATCAGGATGCGAATTTGTGCACCGGGTACCCAGGTGCTGAAATTAATTACTATCCAACTGACAAAACTGTTCCCCCAAGTTACTGGGGGTCCTATTACGTGATTTTCATCTGTATGGCACACAACCACAAACGCCTCTGCAGAAACCCACTTTGAATGAAGACAATTGTGGTTGATCACTCATAGCTTGTGTCGATCGGCTTTTTTCTGAAAGCGACCACTTATCAAAAGAGACGATAACAGGCGAGCCAATACAGGCGGTGTTTTCAGATGGAATGGGCCGACTGCACAATCACAAACTGGAGAGACAACTTGAGAACACCGGTCAGAAATGATTTCTCTTGAAGGACAGTCTCTTTAAAAGGACCTGAGTCTATCTGCCAAGGACCCCCTTGGAGAGACCACTTCAAAAGACAGACCGGCGATCTTTTCAGAGAGGGAGTTGAAAGTTGGAATAAACTTTGAGGGATCAACTCAAAGTTGTCCCCTAGGATTGGCTTCCCATCATGGTGTTCTTTCCAGAGGGGATATACTGTGTTAAAAGTAAACAAGCTAGTACATTTTACGCCAAACGCAGTGGTCCCCCATTTTTCAGAATATAGCATCATGTGCCATCTATCTGGAAATTCATTTGAAGTTTAAGGCTTATTTGAACTTCACATCCAAGTAACTACATAAAACGCTTACGGGATGTTGGTTCTTCAGGAGAGAGACAAGATATCTAGTCTGCCGACTAATCAAGACTGAATGTAGCAGTAAAAGCTAACAAATTAAATAGTTCCGGTGAACAAAGGGACAGTCGGTTTTGACTGATGGGTTATGGTCATGTCATTAAGATATTGCAGAGCAGTTTACGTTAGGAGAGTGTGCACCCATGGTAGCTTGCAGTCTGATATCGTCAACCATATTGTCGTAGCATGATAAAGCCTCCTTTTGGTGGAAACGTATGCCCGGATTTGACCTCCGATGTGTGTGAAGCTAAAAATACCTACACTGGGGTCTGACCTAGTCTTAGTCTTAGCTAGTTATCACTCCAGTAAATGTTTTTAAAGCGGTAACCTCTTAACAGAACTGTCAGCCTTTACTGTGGTGAGAACGTTTGTAGACGGTAAGTTTGGATTTCACGATGGAGTTTGTCATGTTACAGATATTATAAAGGGGATGACAAGTTTATTACGACAGCTTCAGTGGACGAAAGTATCAACAAGACATGAAGCATACACGTTATTATCTGATTTTGGGGTTGACAGCTCTCATGTCCCTAGTTGCTGCCCTCTTAACTAAAACCAGCCAAGTCGTTGCTCGTCGATCGACCGATCGCTCGTTTAGGTGTAACACCCTTTCGGTGTCTAGCTGCAATGCAGCTAGCCATGCAGCACCCAAAACTTTCTTACGCCAAAGCACAACACTTGTTCCGTAAATGTGTCAAAGCTTCCGTGACCACCATCACGGTTAGCCATCTTTGATTCTCTGGAGGACTTCAAGCCTCTCGTCCGACCTGAGGGTTTCCTTTCCCACGGATCCAACATTCGATCTGTTGGAACGCCTCATTATATAGGGAAGTTGGAGTTCAAATTACAAATGCCTACTAGATATCACTCACCACCTATTCATTTGGAGATTCGGTGGTGCTCTTCCCCTGATGGAGGATCCAGGGAAGATCTGACTACCTCAGGTTTAATGAACTTTCCCCTTCAGTAAAAAACTGTTGAAGATCCACGTCTACCACGCGAATGAGTCGATTGGAACATAAGCTCATTGAAACAGTGTAGATATTATCTGAGCCAGAGGATGCGAGAACATACTAAAAGCGAAGCTAAGCTGGGAAATGAACCAGATAGTTGGTTTAAAATAAGGTACCGACTTGGTGGCGAATTCTTTTCTGATATCAGATGCTGTTCTAAAATTCGTTCGTCCGAATACTCACTACCTCAAATACGGCCAAATTTGGTCACACGAACAACAAGTAGGGGATTCACTCCGTCATCACTTCACTATGGTGATTTGAACGCGAATTCTACAAATCCTGCAACTAGCTACAACCAATCGAAAATTGTCCCGCAGCGTTTAGGCGTCCGTGAAGATACCTGACTGGGGAGTCCTGACAGACCGATGAAAAGATCGGTACAATTAGGACAGTGACTGGGTTGTCGTTCGATGTGCCTGGGCGAACCAATTACGTTCATCTGTTCAGATGTGATAATTCAGATGTTTCCACCAGGGGGCGCCGGTGGAGTAGTCGTACACATGCTCGCCTCGCACGTCAGATGTCCGGAGTTCAAACCGCTGCACGGTCAAGGATATGCACTGCTGATGAGCTCCGCTGAGAGCAAAATTCGAGTCCAATGTTTCCCTACTTGGTGTGGACTCACCGGAATAATTGCGCCACGGCAGAAATAGGACTGTTCAAACGAGAGTGATGTGAGTTCTATAAGTCCGACAACTGCCTACAACTAAAAGAGCCACATCTCGTACTGAGCATATATAGGTTCCTACACTGTGGACAAATAGACACTAAATTTGAGACGCTACAAGTGTCGTAAAAAGGTACACACATTTCTGAAGCCTACGAACACAGCACTGTGGAGTGCATCAATCTGAAGACAATTGGCGCCAGTTCATAGCCCACAGGAACATAGTTGTACCAAAAAGCTTTTGTAAGCTAACACACTACGACACTTAGTTATTGCTTTCTGTACACAGAAGACTTTGGGAAAGATTAAACCCGCTATAACGCCTCCCTCACTTGCAGTCATATTTCTCGCAAAAAAAGAGGGTGACGGCATAGCGAGGACGGGCAGTCACAAATACGTGACTACAATTAGAACACTATAAAGACCCTCGTTTGGAAACCGTGTGAATGAAACGTGCGCGCACTTCAGCGGAAACTACGAGCGTCCCTGGGTAAGATGGATAGTAAGCAATATTGGGGTGCCATATTTTCGCACACTTGATGATGAGACGTCAGCCATCAACTCTAACTTCTCAGTCAAAAAAAATAAGCGGAACCTACAAGTCCAAAATTTATCGGTGTGTACTTTGGCTCTCCATGATATAAATGAACAAGTCACGTGACATGCGGAGGAACAATCACTCACGCGGAATCAAGTTAGCCAATGCAAAAGTGTACAACGATACCGTCACCGGTTTCGTGCAGCTGATGCGTTTATCAGAAGACTGGCGAGCTAGTTGTAACGTTAGTGCATCCGCACAAACTTACCCTTAATTTTCCGAGTAGCTAACATTTCTACAGAATTTTTGTCTATCATATACACGAGGGAATTGCATATTGCAACTTTCCTAGATGTTTTTTTATGTGAGATGGACGTGGCCGCTGCATGTGGAAGACGCTCGAAGGCTATTCGTGTTTGACCAGTGAGGCCTCCAAACCACTGCGCGAGGTTGGTGGGAATACCTGATCACTAATGCTGTAGTACGCAAGACGGTTTTCGGGGAAGTTTATTCTCCCTCGATAGATAAGCTGGTTACTCTCCACAGGTTACGCTGGTTGGGCCATGTGCTACATATGCCAGAGGACTGTTTGCCTTGTAGGGTCCTCTTCGTTCAGCCTCGTATCGGATGCAGACAACCCTGAGGCGAGCAGTTTGTGACCTGGTAACAAGGCATGAAAGCGCTTACCGGTCAACTTAGTCACGATGGTAACTGTCATCTCTCCGGATGAAGACCCCAGGATAAGACAAAGCAATGTTTTCGACAAATACACTCATTTGCAAATCAATTTGGTTTTCACGGGAGACTCAAGTGGGTCTATCGTTTATGATGATCTTCATCTGAATGTGCTGCAATGTTTTGTTACCCTTATAGATATAGCTGTGCCACGCAGCTAATAGGCGATCCTGCATTTCTCACCTCTTGCCATACCAGACAAACACAAATACTTAACGTCAGTGAACTGGCTAAGCCATTGCCTCCGACGCGTGACTCTCAAATCCTTATTCTCCTTACCCTAGCTGAAACTCGCTGTAGCAGCTGGATCACAGTACTTCGGTTTGTAGATAAAAAAAACTGAGTGAATAATTGATAACGATGATGCATCCTACTGTAACGATGAATGCAGTTACGATAAGTATCTAGTCGTTGTGCCTTATCCTATATTCTAGCCTCATTACCTATTGCTACTATAACCTGTTCCACCTAGTGGCGTTGATTGGGTATCCTATGCACATTCTCAGTCAAGCCAAGCTAAGTCTACGCAACAAGAGGCTGGCTGATATGGCCCGACAGTGAGTGAACGGTGCTTCGGAAATCAACCGTTCAATAGTCCATTTGCATCAATTGAAGGGCATTTTTATTCTGACATTTCCCCCTTTTGGATAAACCAGTCTTTAAAGACTGGTCGGATACTACTTAGAAGGTTAAATGCTGGACGACCCACCAACAGTTTCGCACATTTTCGGGCTCATCCGGTGGACATAATCTCCGCAATTAAATCAGACTTCGCGCTTGAATAGTGAAGTGCACATATGCGCAGATATATGCACCTTTAGAATTTAAGCTGGTGCTAACGGGAAATTCCACTGAACCATACTAAATCTCTGGTTTATACCATTATTCGCCTGAAGTTATGTCATATTGATGAACGCATCCCACCGCGAAAGTTACATTGATTTTTTGAATATCTCTCCAACCGAAACAACAGATTGCTGGTAGTGTGAGATTTGGGAACTCTCAATTAGGATTTCGTCCCAAAAGTGAGGCCAAGATATACTGAAAAGTCGAGAAGCACGGTACAGCTGTTTCATCCTTACTGGGAATCATCAACAGTGCGCACCCCGCGAGATTCCAAGGAGTCTCGAACCCGCGACCTCCCAGTTAGGAGTTTGAACAATTAGCCGTTCGACCACGAGCGGCGGATCAGGAAACTGATTAATTCGCACACTGCTTCAACTATAGGACGAAATGTTAATTGAGAACAAGAGACTGCATTTGTGCATTTTTCGAAAACCCAAATAAATGCAGGCGGGTGAAGAGGAGGTGCCCACCCAACCACACTGATGACGTCTCTTCGTTTGGTGACGAAGCGTCTGCAAGCATATTGTAAAGCTAGGTGAACAGATCAACGGCTACCTGATCAGCAATCGAAGAAACGGATTCACATGGTCTAGCCTTACTTAGATTACAACCATAGCATCTGGCTTGAGAGAGGGAGAATCAAACATCCACGTAACAATGTAACAATCAATGTGATGATTCGCACCTTTATAAAGGATGTGAATATTTTAAAGGAAAGTTAGCTACGATCAGTGCTTCGTCTCCAATTTTAAACATGGAGTTCCAAGTATCCAAACCACCTTGGAGCTGAATTAGTCCTCGCAAACTAACAACAAACCTACAAATACAAAGTCTGTGTTCAAAGAGATAACCTGTTTGGTAAAATCTGACCGGAAGCGACAAGAAGCACTTCATTCGTGTTTGGCCTCCAAAGACATTTGTTCCGTGCGTTTTGCAGAAATGTTGTGATTATCTGACGAAAAAGAATACTCTAGATTCTGGAGTAATCCGAAGAGATGGGGGTGCATTTACACTAAAAGCTGAACGGAGCAAGGTTGAGACTTCTTGGCAAAAGCCACTGCAGGTGAGACTCAACTATCGGCATCGAAAAGCGCAACCTACGTTGCGGACTATCTTCAGAAGAGAATTCAATAGTTGGCGAAATATACTAATTTGTACATCAATTTGGTTCTAACGGGAGACAGGTGAATCCCAGCTGCGCCCACCTGATGAACCCCAATAAGGACGAAACTGGTCGTGATCCGTCAAAGAGCGTTCAGGAACCTTACGGGTAGTGTCCCTTCAAGAAGTCAGGAGCTATTATCCGAGAGGATGAAGACGAAGATCTAGGGATCTGCACCCCTACACAAGTCCTGAAGAGAGCCCAGTTGAGAGGTAAAATAACTCCATCTCCTCTTTTGTTCTCCTCCCGTTGGAATATTGTACTCGACCCCACGCTGTCATACGCTCAGTCGTGGATCAGTCTACTGCTACTGTTGCAGATGTGGACGTGTACGATTAAGAAGGGCCTCTAGGAGTACCCAATGACCATCCCACCGGAGTGCACTTCGAATACATAGGATAAGTACCACTGGCAGCGAAATCAAATGCGAATGCCTGGTGCACGACTATCGAGCACACAGAAGCTGTCTATCCAGCCTAGAACCACCTGAACGAATCGGCCAAAACTGTGCCTCCCATGGAGGCAAACAATAAATACCAAACGTCAAAAGACAATAGTGATTTCACTGTGTGGCACATGTTCCCGCTTTGAAAGCCTTGCAGTGTATACTGTAGTTAAAAGACAGATATATAAGGTTCAAGTAGATTTTAGTTGCAAAGTCTCACGGTTTGTCGACGCGTGTGGCTAATGGGGAAAAACTATTGCGTCCAAATCGGCAAAGCGTACGTCAGGGCAATCGATCAATGTAGCTTTAGTACGGTAGTGAAAAGCCTTAGAACACACGGATCGCCACAAGCAACCTGCATAAACTAATAAGTTAGACAAACCCAAATCTGTTAACAGATTTTAATCCGCCCAACCTTAAAGGTTGACGGAAGCGATAAGGAATAGGGTACCGGGAGCAGTTCGTTTCTAGATCTGTCATCACTTCATCACTGGACCGTAGATGTGGGTTCCTAAGGAAAACCTGCTCATCCAAGGACACAATGCAAGTGTTTGGATCGGGTTGCCAGAGTAATGGGCATCCATCAGGAAAATAAGGGTGCCCTGTCGTGGCGTTTGTTTTCGGTTCGTCCGAACGTAGCAGCAGACAGATCTTCCTATGGTCCTCACCCACTCGAAGCCCAACATTAAGAGAAGTGTACAGCTGCGTGCAACTTTGAAACCAAGCATTGTGCACCACGTAGAGGGAATCAATGGTTATTCTCTACAAGGCGTTTTTTGATTATTTTTGTGACGGTGGAACAGCACTTAATAGCGCTAGGTTTAGGCATTTTATTTTTCTTTCTTCATCTCTTCAAATGAGTGCGACGTTGATGAAACTAACCAACTTCATCGCTGAAAACGGAGGCAATGCTGACGAGAGCAAATTATTACCGTCGAACATCGTAGCGAACCGTACATCGGGCGGCGAATTACGCAAAGGTCAAAAACAAATGGGTGAAATAGGAAGAACAGAAGTTGTTCAGTCTTGTCTCCCCGTTACAAACCGTTATTTCGGCTGCCCTCATTCAGTTCACCGAGGAATAAGAGAACAAGAAAGAAGCAGATACATGCTGAAAGCGAAGGCCCAACCAGTTTATGGGTGATAGAGTTTTTCAACTATATAATGAACCGAGATAATAAGCAACTAAGATTTCGTGCTGGAAGGTCTCTGTCCGTGTACCTGGGCGATTTCCGTCAGCATAACTAATTAAAGGTATGCCCCAGCACCAAGAGAAAAGGCAGTCTTCTACCCAACCGAATCCACTAGTCAGAGCTTTCAAACGTTTCCAGGCTTGAGATACTTCACCCATCGACTGCTACCACTCTGTACATAGCTGAATAGAAAGAACTCTGAGGTATTTGGTCCTCTGAGACACAAAGCACGTGGCTGAACCAGCGCAAGCTACGGCGTGACTGGCTGGTCTATCGCGGGAGAGTTCCTCCTTTCTAAAAATACATATTAATCCGATGCTTCCATCAGACCAGGGCAGTGCTTTTGAGAAACTGATTGACAAACATGGAAAGTGTACACTTGTCTTCTGCGTCCACATGCCACGTCCCTGATCTATTAGGCCGCACTGATCCCACTGCTGCAGTGTACAATTTGTCCTCGGACAGGGCGACGCCCGGTTATCAGAGTTGGGAAAGGTTGCTTTCGATCTTCCTAGTTCAGGGGTAATTTAGTCATCCAACCCACCGGGGTCTAGATAACTGTTCAGGTCAATAAAGTGATCCACCATGTTGGCCGATTGACCTATAACCATGTTTGGGTTTGATATCAGTAACCCATAGCTTGCAGGTGTAAAGCGCACACTGGAAAAATGCAGATGTTACGCTATGAGAACCGAGGTGTCGGTTTTCGAAAAAAGTCCACTGAACCATGTAACTCACGCCAATATTTTTCACTCCTTCCAAGTTCAAGTGTCGAAGAGTGGGAGGTAAATTCAGAGCCAAAGCATCAACAGCATCTTGGCCGAGGGTACAAAAACCGATATCAATACAGCGAAGTAGAGGACACGATCGCAAGGCCACAGGTAAGACAGGATCAGCGTGGTCCAGCGCTGGAGAACGGAATACCTCAAGCATAGGTCGGGTTTCAAAAGAACGTAGTATGTCTTCTGCTGGGGTGTCCCTGCGCAATACTAGCCGCTTTCGTAAAACAGGACTGAGTGAGAGAAAATGCCATAGACGACAAACAGTAGGGATGTTCCGTACAAGATCATCTTGAGACAGGAAACTGAAGATTTTCAATAATAATTCAGCAGGTAATAATTGGATGGGACCAAGCGTAACCGACTCGTTCTGATCAGAAATAGAGTCTGAAGACACGTCGCACCTGTCAACCGAATATGACATATCAGCTGATTCAAGTAAAGGATCATGCGTTGTAGCGACTAGGATATCAGGGCACATTACGTGAGTGACCTCAGAGTGACATTTTGAAAACGCTGCCGTGCCGGACGAAGCAGGTATTGCACCATGGTTTATTGTTAGTCCAGAGTCTCTAAAAGAAACAACGAAACACATTAGACGGTCAGATGACGGCTGAAGGATTTGGGAGAAATGACAAGGCCAGTGAAGGTGGAAAACGGGTAGCAGACAAGGGAACAATGGCAGACAACCCGATCCAACAACTATAGTTTGCTGTATGAACGGCCCAGTTGGTTTCAGCTTCCACAACCGCAGGCATTGGTTAAAAATACATGGAAGTGGTTACAACACTCGTTCTGAACTCAGAAGATGGTTAGGCTCTAATCGAGATAGCCCAGTGGATAAGGAGCAAACTTACTGACCGGAAGGTCGGTACTTTGAACCCAACCTCGGTAATTCGAATGCGCCTGTAACCTGGCAGGATCTCAGTCCTCTTGTCTTTACATCGTGGCACAGCAGCTAGGCAGCAAAAAGGTGTTACAGCTGGACGAATAGGTCGCGCAGATACCCGAATCGACCGAACAGTAGATCGACAGCCACAAGCTACCATGCGCTTGTTCAGATTTACGTAAAGTTGACGGTACAGACTGAGCGTAGACTACGCAAGTAAATGTGCGAATACACTACCCAGTAAATCCACACAGGTTTTACACCGTTGGACAATAAATCAAGCATCAAGATGTAGGAAAAATGGTACAAAATGGCACTTAATAGTTGCTGTTGGAAGATGTGAGGGTACCAGGTAAGTGACCACCTAATAACCATATAAATTCAAAATTGTCTTCTACTCAACCATCGAAGTCTTCCAGTGTATCATCAACATCATCGACAGCGACAAACCAATAACAAATACTGGTGCTCAACTGCCATACAAGCATGAGAACGCCTATGAAAGAGAGAAAAGAAAGGGGAGAGACAGGGACTTATTAAAAACCTCCCTAATGTCCGTAAGGAAAACGATCGAGAACAAGATACCCACACATCGAAACAACGAGCTAAACGCATTCAAGCATCATACTGAAGTAAGATATCGTTAGTGGGATAGATCCAACATCTTTTGCTAACCCCACTCGGCGAGTCCATCATACGACGATAAAAAAGCTTTATCTAGGCAGTCGGACTGGGAAGTGACCGTATGCTGGCCACAAATTACGTGTTCCGTAGGACTTTTAACCACGGACAAGGAGAATCAGGAGGGTGCGAACACCCTCTCACATTCAGTTTAGTGATAGTCGTCCCCATTTCGCGTCTACAAGTCATGGTTTGTCATCGGCAGTCTTTTCGCCAAAAATAGTTCAGAGATGGAAACGGTCGTTTTTTTTTGGTAGGTCGTAGTGTGACGCGTCGTTCTGAGATGCAGTTGCTGGAGTGTAGGGGCCCGGGAAACACCACACGTCATGTTTCTAAAATGACGTATAGTAGCAGTAATCTCTTCCCAATTACAACTGATGTCTTCTGAAGGGGCCATTTTCAAAGCATCAAATAGCAGTTTTTTATATGTTTGCTTAATTCGGGGCTCGGAGAACTTTTTGACTGCAAACGAGCAGCTTCCCCCTTCGTTTTTTGACGGGAAATTCAATGAGAACTAGCATAAGGTGAGAGGATGGTTCGAATCAGCACCTGTATTCCAGAATGATCGTCAGTCAAGTATTGAGCACCGCCACCGGCAGCTAACGCCGAAGTGATCAATTTGCCTCCACGTTTGTTCAAGCAGTAGTGGGACTTCAGATAGCAGAGCGATATCCAGTGCTTAAAAACAACTGGTGGCCAGAGCGGAGTTGTTGAAGATGTTCATCATTACCATTACACCTCAAGTTCAAACGACATTTGCTACTAAATCGCACCTTGCGCGAACTCAGGCTCACTATTTGCGCAATGAAATCTCCGGACTATGGCTAAACTCTTTATGGTGGATAAGAGCGTGGTTATTTAACGGAATCACTGATACGGTTGGTTGATGCATACGCAGAGACTGAAAAATAAAGAAAGGTTATTACTTCGATTGTTGTAAGCCCTTATAGAAGTGGACAGACGGAATAGGTGACTGTTTACAGGTATCCAACTAAGCAGGGAAGCGTCAACTCGGCAGCTGAGAGCTACAGTAGCGCCGGCAGAACCATCTGCAGCGGCCGAAGAATCGCCTGAAGTCTGCAACTGATAGCGTCCAAACAGCTCAGTTACTGTACTTGGGTCTTGCATTAGGGTTTCCGAAATTCAGCAAACGTCTTCCGATAAAGTATCAAAAGTGCGTGCGTATAAACAGGTTGCCTCACCAAGTCAGGCGAACGGTTCCGGCCGACGTTGATCTCGATCGTTTTGACGTGTGCATCTTTCCCACAACACATTGGACAAGTTCAGTAACTACTGATAACTATTCGACGCGCTTCAAATTGTCGACTCAAATAATCCATGAAATAAGACGTGAAAAGCATAGATGGGTTACAGCAAACACTTTCCTTTCATCTTGTGTACGCATGGTCACTCGCCACAGCCACAGATCAGCGCCAGACACCCTGACAAGCCGACATCAGAACAGAGGAGATGCAACTACCCAAACAATCAATTGCTTCACTCTTTCGAAGGACCAAGTTAGCTGGAGTGACAGCACTAAAAAGTTTCGCACTTTCAGTGTGCGAAGTACGAGGTAAATACCGTGGACGCGTTAATGAGTGGGGTTAAATTTTCTCTAATATATAAATCATCTGCGTACCAGGAGCAAGAAGTCCATGATTTCTTGTTTAGACTAATTTGATACGTGTACATGCACACAGATGAAAGGGTTCCCAGTTTTGGAGGGTATTAATAGAGCAACGGGAAAACTACATATTTACAAAATACACAAAACAAGAACACGGACAACAACCTCTAATTGGGGGGTGTGAAGCTACCAAAAAGACACTGTCGAATTACCAATATTACGAGAGGGAAAACATTGATTATCATCAGAACAAAAGATACTGAAGACAATTTCTTGATAAAAATCGTACAAATTCAGAACACTGAAACACCGTTTTCTAGACCATTTGTAGAGGCTGCCTGAGTGCATCGTGTAAGAATGGACAAAATCCAGTCATCACCGTGAATTTTTAGTATCACAAGCAGTCAACCAGCATAAACGTCAGATTGGATACAGTCGCAACTATAGCACACGGGTAAGACGCTCTCAGAATAGAACGCATGGGACTGCTAGCAGCCTGACATTCCAGAAACGTAGACTAACAGGGCTTCAATATGACTAATGGGTATTGTTTATATACTGAAAAGCATGATGAGTCTTTTTAGGCTGGACACAACGTGTATTAGGCGACGGATAGGTGAAGCAAATAATTGAGCTATTTACAATCTGATGTTGACAATGCAATAAAAAGATATGCTACTGCTCTTTCAGGGTAAAAAGCGACTGATAACTATCACACAAAAAAGGCTACCACCGGGAAAAGAGTTACTTCGTATTTCCTGGGTATGGAGTCTCTGAAGGTAACCTTGGAGGTGCAACCCGAATCAGGAAGACCAGGGCAGCGTTTGCTAACCTACTAAATTGGTGGCGCCGAGATGAAATTAGCTCGACTGTCAAGGGTGGAATGTGCAATGCCGCTGTCCGGTGTGTCATACTTTATGGATCAGAGATTGGCCACTGCGTGTGGAAGACCTTCGAAGGCTATCTGTGTTTGACCGCCAGTGCCTCTGAGGCACTGAGCGGGTCTGGTGGGAACATCTGATCGGGAATGGGCTCAAGATAGCTCAATGGTTCAGGCGCCAGCTTACGGACCGGAGGGTCCGTGGTTTGAAGCCGACTTCTGCAACTCGACTGCTCCTGTCTAGAATTGGACAATCTGGCAGTACCTCGTGCCTCTTTCTGTTGGCATGGCAGCTAGGTACCGAAAGGGTGCTGCAGTTGGACAGTTTTTTCTGATCAGGAATGCTGAGGTACATAGATGGTTGTTGGGTAAGTTCACTCTACCGCGGTGGATGAGCTGGTCACACTCCACAGGTTGCACTGTTTAGGCCACGTACTTCGTATGCCGAAAGACCGTTTGCCAAGCAGAGTCCTGTTAGTCCAGCCTCGTGTCGGATGGAGACGACTGAGAGGCGGTCAGGCCATGAAAGTCCTTAACAGACAACTGACTCGAATTAGTAATTGCCATCTTCCCGGATGGGCACCGCAGGACGATACAAACCAATGGTTCGTGACCATGATAGATGACGCAGCCAGCGGCGGTCTTGCGTCAAAGCTATCACCTTCACTGCGTAGCTATCACTCCCTGCCATACTGGGCAAATGTATCCATTTTTCGTCAGTGCACAAATCGGACCGTCGCCTCTAACGCGTGCCAGTTATCTCCTTATCCTCAGTGAACGAAATTGCAGCAGCTCGAACCATCAGACTCCGGTGCAGGGTTTGTGAGCTGAAAAACTGAACTGAACTGCACCAGGCTGTGGAAAGGTTGTACGAGTTGTGATGGATTTCAGGACTGATTGTTCGTAAAACATCTAGTAATATTCGTATGCGTTTGTCTCCCGTTACGAACACGGTACGACTCATGTCCAAAATCTTCCGCTTTCAAACATAACTTCCGGTTGTTGAGTCAACAAGAACTGAATGACTCGGTGGCCTGCGTAGTGCCCGTCATCTAAAGTTATCCCCCCCTTGTGGTTTCTAAGGCTAGAATCTTCAGCTTGGTACAAGCGACGTCGCAATCTAGGATCGATAATTATTAGTGAGGGAAATCCGGGGCCACATCCAGGGCCATATTGTCGACATTTCCGTAACGAAAAGAATGTTTATGTCTTCACGAGAAACATCCCAGGCGGACGTTAGTAGCACGAGGAAGTGCATCTTGACCTGAAAGATTACTTGCCTGAAATCTGAGCTGGAGCATTTGAACACAAAGGCCCCCGTGCCATATGAGGCTTGTCCACAATCAAATAGCGTGCAGGTCAGTAACCCGTAACAATACATCAGCAAATAAAGCTTATCAAGTTGACGACTGGGATATGCGCTACCAATATCCAATCACCAACTACCAAAGGAAGCGTCAGTCCAAACCCTCGCTGACAAAGATGTCGTGCAGAGCAGACTACATGGCAACACAGGATGAGGGCGGATAGCAAGCAGTTGTGTTGCAAGGTCTTTGCACTGAGAGGGGTTCGCATGATTCTGCTCCCACGTGGATGTAGACCCTAGAAGACATGGCAAGCAAGCGATTCCAGTTTTCAGCATCCTGTCACTTTCGTGCTAGAGTACTAGTTTACCCGTATGTCTATCGATAGGGGTCGGATTTTTGTTGGCAGAGGCTGCCACGGGGTGGTAAGTAGACCAAGCTGATGAGGTCATCCTTCAACACGATACTCAGATGTGTTTAGCTCATTTTTATCCGACAGTAAAGGAACCTTGCTGTTCAACGTTTCTCTTGCGAACACTAGGTGTTTACTAGGTCCCAACCTTTTCCCTAGTCTCTCTACGGTAGTTAGGCATTTGTATTTACTGATGATCCATTTATGTTTATGATGGTTCCGCCTTCACTAGCATACGAGAAATTGTACAATAAAACCGATGATTGCAAGACTCTCAGTCAGCTTATCAGCTATAAACCATGTACCAAGGGTACATTGGTTCCAGCTGCTACAGATCACGTCACCCGAAAGCGATAAGGCGGGGGAGATATAGCCTAGCGTTATAGGCGGTGATATGATCAGTTATTTCGATAAACTGGATAGCTATGCATTGAAGGCGATAGCTTTGATGTATGGGCACCACAGAGGGCATGATTTAGCCGCCTGCCACTGTCATTAATTATTGGTGAGTTGAGTCTCGGGATCCCATGGAGCTGACAGTTGATCCGACTGCGTTTACTAATTGGTGTTTTCATACTTCGTTACGAGATCCAGCAATGTCCATCTCTGGGGTAGGTGAAAAGAGCTCTGCGCGGCAGACGGTCCTCCGACATGCAGAGTGTGTTCTAACCAGAGTGACTCACGAAGTGTGAGTAACTCACCCATCGTGGGAGAGTTCCTTTCTCCCAAACCATCTGGCGTACATCAGCATTACTAATCCGATGTTCCCACCAAACCTGGCCCATGCTTCGGAGACACCGATGGTCAAACACTGACAGCTTCCGTACGTCCTCTGCGCGTAGAGGCTACGTTTATGGCCCGTAAAACAGTATGGATCATACTACCGCAATGCATACTCTGCCCTTCACAGACAAACTGACGTCACACCGGCGCCGAAGGTGTCGGAGTCTGGTAAACGCTGACCTGGCCTTCCCGATTCGAGAAGTAATCTCGTCACCAGACAGTCCACCGGAACTTACACAATTGCCAAGGCACACCAATTCAACCACCACGTCGGTTGGCTGGTGTGTTAGCACGAGATTTGTGTTTGATCCACCCAGTCTTGTAGCAGCACCTTACACTTCGCGGGTATGAAGTGCATGCCAAACCGTGCGGCAGTTATTTAGATTATTTAAGATGGTTCGTATGTTTGAAGGATCCACACCAAGGAGAACAATATCGTCTGTATACTCAATGTCTGTCAACGAACTCCCCAGGAACACTTCGATCAACGAGGCTTCAGAGGCATGCAGATGAATTCCGAGCAGCACATCAATAACAAGGTCGAACAATAGTGAGATGGAGCATACCTGTATTACACCACTGGTCGTGGTGATCTCTCAGGCGGAAGCTTGCTGAATACTCGCACGCACCCGCAGGAGTTCGTACATAGTGCCCCGTAAGGGATATAAATTTGGAAGGAACATCTTTGATCGCCAGATGCCGCTAAGGTTTCTGACGATCAACAGAGTCGAAGGCAGATTTCAGACCACGAAGAACGATAAACCTTGGGCAAGTACAAGAGTGGCGCTGTTCCCGATAATCGATCAACCTGCACAAAATAATACCACAGAGCATCTTGAATGCCACAGCTACCAGGCTGATGCCACAACAGTTTTCATATGACGTTCTTGCGCCCTTTTTTGAAGACTGGGACCAAAGTCGAGGAGCACCATTCCACTGGTATTCTGTTATCGTCTCAAATCTTCCGCAGAAGAGTCGTCAGATTGCACGATTGACCTATGGTAACCAATTTTGTAGTGACCACTAACGTCCAAATTGATCGGCAAAAGAGACATCAGGAAAGAGGAAATAAAGCTAGATGCCCTTCGTAATGTATGAGCAAGCTCACTGCCGTTCGAGTAGTAACGATAGGGTTTGAATTTGCTCAAATAGTCTACTCAGGTTTTGAGCAGTTTAGAAGCCTTCGTTAGCGGGTGCCCTAAACTCATGTCATTCAGAACTATCATCTGGCCTTTAAAAGATTTTTTGATGTACTTTGTATAGCTCATGGGGTTCATGGCTTTACTTCGGGAAGAAAATCAGAGTCGCTTTTTCTAAAGAACAAGTCGTCATCGCAATGGAATCAGTCTCTGGGAAACAAAAAAGCGGACCGTCCTTGGAGGTGAAAAAACCTGCCAGGAGATGTGAAATGTTACAGAGATTTGGGGGGGATGTTTGCTGTCGACTCTCCTGGAAAGTGGCCTGTACTGTGGGAATAATAGGCGCGCGTTTCCCTACCAGTTTCATGCAGCCAGTTTATCCCTACGAAGCTTCGATCCATAAAGATGTACTGGGGGTAAATGAAACGATCGTGAACAGGAACGCCATCAAGTCAACTGTGATTAGGAACACATTGACAACGGCGAAGCCAGGATTTACCAAAAACGCGAAACCTTGAAGCCAAAATCATAAGAGAATTGAGAGTCCGTACCAAATTAACTCGTTCTGTTGCATTACCATTTCGACACACGACTGTCAGCCAAATCAAACGAAGCACGAAGGTTGGTATACTGCCAAATTGTTTGGAAGTATTGGAAAGGTCAGCGGTTCTTTCTAACCACGGATACGACTGTCATAAATTTACATATGAGCCCCCTCGGCAAACCTGATGCAACAACAAATTCAGGAGAAGGACTTTTTCCACCGGCACTTTCCAAAAGCAATTTGAAGCAGTGCATAAAAAACCCATCCGCCCTTTCAAATGGCCTTTAGTGGCTGACAGTCTGCAGCTTATTTCAGATCGATGATGGTCCAGCTCTAACACTATTGCGCTGCTTAGCTGCCATGCCACTCGAAGGAAGCACGAGGACCAAGATATTGCCAGGTTGGCCAAGCCTGGGCAGGAGAAGTCGAGATGCAGAGGACGGGTTCGAACCATGGACCTTCCAGTCAGTAAGTACACACCCTAACCACTGAGCCACCTCGAGCTCATTCCATATAGACGGGATGTTTTCGATGTCTTTAGGGTGCATCGGTTTGTCCTCATTTCCGCTAGCATTTGCCAACCTTTGCCAAGGGAGTCATTATTTGCAGCTAGCTACTTTTCGTTTTCTTAGTTGATATGACAGATGCGGACAGTAGGGATAGAAGAAAACCTACAGTAACTCAAAATGGGTCCGATTTTTTCAGAGTCGTAACGCCTTATTTCGCAATTAAGGAGAGAAATAGTGTGCAACAAATTATCGATCCAAAGCTTCATACGAACTGTCAACCCACCTACATTGGTACACCAGTGATAGACAGTCCATGGCGAGGCGCAGTTCAAACTAACTGCACCCTGAGAAGTATTTTTCATATACAGGGAACGTTTCGAAGAGTTCGCTAACATGGGGTTTCGAATACACATATGCTACGGAGAGCATGCACTCACCTGGACGAGGTGGTTGGATGGAACAATGGGGAAGACATCGACACAATATACACAAGGAAGGAGCCAAAGTGTCTTACATCCACGCAGATTCTGTGAAGAAACGAAACCGAAGGAATAAGGATGTGCACGTAAAACGATCAATAATGCAGAAAGTTATAAGCGAAATACACTCATTTGCAAACAAATTTGGTTTTGCGAGAGACTCACTTGGAACCCAGCTGAATCTCTCGTTTGTGGCGTTTCTGAGCAACTGAATGTGCTGCACCAGGCCGCCTCATGTTTCAGTTGGCACGACATTCGAGATATCGCGATGCATGTATAGACGTAACACACTACTCATAAGGTTTGTTTGCAAATGAGTGTAGTTCGCTAATGTCGTGCAATTTGGTTTCGAGTAGAACATAAGGTTGACGGGAACTCGGGGACTGCGCCACCCGATGAGCCCCAAGAAGGGCGAAACCGGTCGTGGGCTGTCGAACAATTTTCAGCAACCTTATGAGTAGTGTATTACGCCTATGCAGTAAGTTATACTTGAGAGTATATTTCACTATAGTTTAGATCCCACCGGTTTATATAATCAACGGTGGAGGAACTCGTGGCAATTTAATCAACAGTGTATGGTCGATTAATGTAAGGTGTGAAGCTGTGAAGATTTGGAAATTTTTTTGGCGCTCATCCTGACTTGCACCATGGGTTCACCAGAGGGGACATCCTGACTGACCTGCTGAAAATTGTTTTTATTAGTTCGTTAACAGTGATAATAAACATCTAAAAGTTTGCTGATATGTACAAAGGAGGATGACGCAGTCGTTGTTGTGAATGGCTAAGGAAGCACAATGTTCCCTATATGACTGAGTTGTTCTAGTCAAAACTTGAATAGAACAAAAGCTGTCAAAAATACGAGATTCGGAGAACAACGAAAAATTTGGGCAGAAATGAATTCAAGATGCAACCTTTAAAAGGTTTGCTTTTTATCTATGTGGACATCTACAATAAGTACTGAGAGGTGTCATTCACATCCACGTCGTACAAATTAGATATTAAGCTGACTTAATAGACTATCTGAGGCATTCACGACTGCAAAAGTCGTTCGGATGCGTGGGAGCCTACTTTAGGAAATTATAGCAGGCGAAAAAAACCACCCGTCTAGGTGTCACGCGCGATGTCACGTTTTTTGTACCCATGAGAGCCCAGGTGTACAACTGCCCCCTATATCACGTCAGACCGATCATACTAGGTCGTAGGTGGTACTGTAGCAAAATGACCTGCGAACTCGAGGACTCGTTTCCATCAGTGTTTTCAGTTGTAGGAATAATGGTTGCACGTGGGCTGAGACATTGTCATAGCGCCCAGACCTAGAGAGGATGGTTAGGGTTCTCGAACAAGACCTTTGGTTCAAAAGCCTGACCGCAAGGCAGCAATGTTTGTATTACATCCCGACCTAAAGGAAGGACAGGTTAGAAAAGGTCGGTCCCAAAAACCGCACACTCCGATCGCCCAACGGTTGACTGTGACCGCCGGCGCATTATCCAATACGGTCGAAATACTTCTAAAACCAGAGTCGGGTGCTGCTCAAAAGGTACCTGCTGTGCGCAGCCGCATCAGGAATGAGACAGTAATGCCTTATTCCCTGCGCCCCCGGGTTAGGCCAACCCCCTGCAGCCGAGCAGGCCAGACTATTGAGTCATCGGCTCCGGGCAGAGTCCCCAAAGAAAACCCTAGTGTCCGCTGTCTCGTGGGTCAGACCTTTGAGTCAGAGGCTAGGGACAGGGTCCCCGAACAAAACCCTACATTCTCCCACTGTCTTATGGGTCAGACTTTTGAGTCAAAGGCTCAAAGTGGGGTACCTCAACCAAACCCCCTTCCTCGGCCTGGGCAACCTGGAAGTACCAGTTGCCCGCGCAGTTCTGTGTGCACCGATGTCCCTACCCAACCCTTTCCCATCACACAAGCATGCCTACCCCACCTCCCCAAACCATCGGTGAACGAAACTGTGGCAGCTACAACCACTGTACGTCATCATCATCATCATCGACAGCATGACATCAGTGTTCAACACCGATGCTTCACTGCACGACAAGTACACGGTTCTTACAGCTGACAATGATGAGGATGAAGTGCATTACGTGTTTTAAAGAACAACTCGTCACACATTTTCCAAACCCCAACCTAAGGGACCAGGAGATTGCGTTGGTCAGAGCTCTAACAATTGACCAACCTGGTATGAGACTGCGAGTGTCGAACGGACACTTCTACAGTATAGCTCAATATGTCACGGGGGCACGCAAACCGTCAAACCACGGTCCAGCCTCTTCGTGAATTCAACGATAAATAGAACCAAGTGGATACATCCTTTTCAGAAACTCGTTGAAAAAGTTCCGGTGAAGCGGGAGTCACTGAGAAGCTTCGATAAATGCTGACAAGCGGACTGAGTGTTCGCAGTTGAACAGCCGACAGCTGTCATCTTGACATGAAGGAAGGGTCTGTATACTGCAATGTTATTAGGTCCTAATTGCTTCGATACTCCTATAAGTTTGGACATACTAGTGTAACGGTGGATACTACTGATGAGGCATGCGAGTAGCAGGTGTGTTCTCGTAACTCCGCCTTGATCTAATGGAAGGTGGAATTTGTTACGGAATTTGTGGAATTACTTTGCAGTTTTCGCTTTCAATTGTGTGATAGTCAATGAATATCCAGGAGAGTTCAAGAAGACGCGTACAAGAAGAAGACGGATATTCAGTTTTTAAAAACAACGTGCAAATGAGAGTTTGACTTTCCTGTCCAATAGTCTGTAACCGTTTAGTTGGCGTTTTTCTAATAAACAACTCCGAGGCAAAGAGCTTTCCTCCTTACACTAGTAGCTCGAAGAAAAGGCCCTGCTGCATTCGCATTCCTATCGCAGAAAATAGTACGAATTTACCTCAGGCCGCCCCGTAAAATGATTTCTCACAGTATGGAGACTCTATTATTCGTCCGCCTGCTTCCCCACTAGTTCTTCTGGTTTTGGACCTTGAAGGACTGAGTTCTAGCCAGTATAACCCGTAGGATCATTGCAGCACTGAAGCCCGACAACCACAACGAGGCGACAGCCTTACGTTGGGCGGTCGAGTAACCCTACCACGGGCTGTTGCCTCAAAAGTCTGACACGCAAGGCAGCGGGTTGTAGCGTTTACCTGGAGTACCATGCTCGGAGCTGATTACTCAACAGTCTGACCCACTCGGATGCATTGGGCTGGTCTAGCCCAAGGGTGCATGGAATTAGGCATAGACGTCTCACTGCTGATGCTCCTACGCATCACCACAGTCATCTTCAGCCATAAAGCGCGTACATGCACACGTTATGTTCACCATAGTTTCATTCGTCAGTGATCTGGGAAGATAGGGATAGAAAGCTACAAATTGGAAGCATTGACTGACATCATTCGTAGCGAACCTAGAAGTGACAGTGTGTGTGTCCCGACTCGGGGTCCCAAGTCAAGGAGACCGCAATCACCAGCGCACATGGGACCTGCCTTCATGCTTCGGTGCTACGTCATTGACTGACCTCCCCCGGCTCGCCTCCACCCCCCCCCCCCCCCCCCC
>SJOL01009043.1:34139-56162 GCA_004794785.1 Opisthorchis felineus
CCCCCGTGCGGCTGTGTGGGAAGTGCTCTCTGAGGAATTTGGTTAACTGGCATATGGAGCACGTGAACAAGCCAGCTATCGTGGCCGAATTATTTCCCCCAAAAACCGACCAACGACGTACTTCAGCACTACTGATCCGATGTTTCTACCAGACCCGGGCAACGCTCCCAAGACACCGACAACCAGCGTTTTCAACGTCCTTAGCTCGCAGGGTCCAAGTTTCTGACCCACATAACAATCTGGAGCGCAGCACAGCATGGTAAACCCGACAGAATACGTGAGGCCAGGCATGAGCCATAGGTTAAATATTTGACAAACGTTGCTGTGGTCCTCCGGATTCCTACGACCATATCGTCCTCAGGTGGACCATCTGGTAGATAAATTTGCCTACCTGGGTAGGCATCTACAAGCATGACAGTCGGGTTTTATCCAAACCAGTCATACAAAAGCACCCCAAACTTTGCGCATATCAAACCGCGAGGCACAATTGTATAGGTCGTTTAATATTGTTCGCAGTAGGAGTGCATCAGCTCCAAGGAGGGTGCTCGTACTCGATATTTGTGATCGGACGTCCCTGTAGAAGTTCGACCGCACAAGATCTATATGCTAGAAGTGAGTTTCCCATCATCATATCGATGAGCCCAACGACGATGAACAAGAGACACCGAAGGAGCGTGAAGACCGGACCAAAGAAGCAAGCGAAATTCCGGCCGGGGAGTGCTGAAGCAATGACGTGCATATGGGCGTCCTACAATCTCGCTGCTCCTTTACTTCAAGAGTGCGTTAGACTCTGTCGACCAGTTCGTCCTTCTCAAGACGCTTGCGTAACAGGGTGTGCTGATCATGCGCTGTTCTGTACTCACATACTTGTGGGCACGTCAGTGTATGGAATGCTCACCAAAAGCTTTCCTACAATCAGTGATATCAAACAAGGATGTCCACTCTCTCAAATTTTGTTTACTTTCGTCATTGGCGATGTAATGAGGCAAACTCTGGGAGGTATCCGAAACCCCGGGTTTTCAGATCTTTCTGAGCGAGGACCTTATCGACCTGAAATATGCAGTCGACATTGTGCTCATTTTTGAAAAAGAGCAGGAAGTGCAAGCATTGCTAGAAAATCTGGGCAAGGTCATCTACCCCTCAAGCACGGGCCTCATGCCCACAAATTGCAAAAGTCAGGCTGTGGGACGCACAGTCTTTGAATAAGCCTCTAAGAATTCAAGGAGTGACACTGGAATTAACACGTATACGTATACGTATCTCAGAGGTGGCATTAGTTCTGGCTATAGCGTGACAGACGAAGTCAACGCACGAATCTCAAACGCCAAGATTGCTTTCTCCAGTTCGCGCAACTAGTAGCATCAAAAAGGTATATTGCTGGACCTCAAAGTACCCATATACCGGACTACAATGCGGGCTGTATTGTATGACTGTGAGATTTGGACATTTCGGGTGGAGGATCTGAGACACCTTCAGGTCTTCGACTACAGATGTCCCAGAACTGTAGCTGGAGTAAGCTGGAATCAACGAATTCGGAATGGGGTTTATGGCCAAGCAAATGGTACTTCACTCAAAGAATGCGCCCAGTAGTGCAAACTGAGGTAGCTGGACCATGTGTTACGCATGTCGTACTGAATCTTTGTATGTAGATTTCAGCTCATGCACGCTTGTTCTTAGACAAATAAAGCGTTGTTTATTCACGACAATTCGGCTCACTTCCAACTCGTTCTCCGACGAATTCTAGACGTCACAACCACATGTTGGGATAAGTGTGCACTTTTGCTGTGAACGAAAGTTCGTAGCTGTGGTCGTTACGTGGAGTCTTTCACGTCTCTCTGTTGCGCAGACTATATGGGTGAGTGCGCTGTTGTAGTATAAGAATATCCAAGGGGTCTCCTCGGTCTGCATTAGAAGGGATGATGAGGCATCGTCAATAGGCAAGAATCCTGTTTCTGACCAATTACGGTAAACCCATGGTGTTGGGTGAGGTTCCTCTTGGTTAGCAATATTCACTGAATATTATATATTCAACATTCTGCACCGGAAGGATCGGATGTCACGTCGGTACCTTTAGGAGCCAAACGGTGTAGGGATACGGTTTCGTGCTTGGAATCTGGACGAACCATATGGGCGTAACGTGGATTACAAGCTACAAGCACCACTTACCCCACCAGAGGGTCATCTTTAGAGGATCGATCGTTGCGTCGTAAAAGGATCGGCCCAGGGATAGAGAACCAGGAAAGCAAGGAGACACCATTGGTTGATCGGCGTGCGGATGGGAGGAAACATTGATGTGGGGCACAATTGATAATAATACACATCAGGGATCTGACACAGTGGAAAAGGAGGACAACCGCCCAATGTGTGAAAGCCCAGTTTTGCGATTTAACAGCGAGGCAAATGGTCTTACAGAAGGTCGCATTAAGTCGTTCCACTTGACCATTATATTATGAATTGTAGGCAGCAGTATGACTAGTAGCAACGCCTTTATCGAACAAAAACTGTTCGAGTTCGGCCGACATGAACGTAGAACCGTGATCTGAGTGAATGTAAGCGGTTATACCAAATAGCGGAAACAGTCGGCTCAAATAACGAATTGCACTGGAAGAGGACATCGGTGCAAGGATAAGCAGAAGGTAATCGGGAGTACCCGTCAACCATTGTAAAGAGGTACTCTTTATGAGTATTTGAAGAACGTGGGCCTTTAAAGTCATTGCGAAGGCGTTCAAAAGGTTGTGTGGCTTTGATAAGCTGGCCACTAAAAGACAAAATTTCGGTATGAGTTCGACAAATGTGCATCAGTTAGAGACCAAACGACGGATATCGTTTAGCGAAATTGTGGCACCTACGACCACTGAACGACAAGTATACGGTTCTTACAGCTGATAATGATGATGATGATGATGATTACCGTTGAGAGAAAAATAAGGTTCTTAGAACAAAATGTGCAAATCTTGAGGTTTCTCCTTCCCAACAGTTCTGGCAGAGGTACGAGAAACGGCATCAGTAACATTCGTCGTCTATAGAAGACGTCGTAGTTGTACTCGCCATTTCGATTTTCCACTTTACTCCTCTGTTGGTTCCCGCACATAAAAGCAGTCGAACGTTGATCCGTAATCAGTTTAAAATGTCTCCCGAGATAGTGGCGCCATTTACGGATCGCTTCTACGATAGAAAGCAGAACGGTTTCTCTCGCTCGCGATCAAGTTTTTGGAGAAAATACCGACTGGCTGGTTACCCTACCTCAGAGATGCACTAACAGCGATGTCGGACGCATCAGTTTCAACGATGAGAGAAGCCGTAGTCGATAGTAACCACCATTGCATGCTCCAATTCGTGCTTAAGGTTTTAAAATCATCATCACCATCATTGGCTGTACGAACCACATACTTGCCGTACGGTTGTTCTAGCTGCCACAGTTTCATAGAGACGGGGTAGGTAGGTGCGCATTGGAGGTGGTAGCTGATATAACTGATGCCTAAATACAAGCCCGTGGACTTTTAGTAGAAGAGACTGGGATGGAGGCTGTGCATTGCAGGCAATAGCCTGAATGCACGAGCACCACTGAGTTCGCGACCGGGCAATGCCTGGCAAAGTCTCTAACCATAGGGGAGGGGGGCGAGATGGCTCAGTGGTTCGAGCGCGAATTTACTGAACGGTGGTTCGAACCCGACCTCTGCCTCTCGACTTCCCCTGTCTAGGCTTGGGTAACCTGGCAGTATCCCAGCCCTCGTGCTTCCTTTGGGTGGCATGGAAGCTAGACACTGAAAGGGCGTTACAGCTGAACGATTTTTTCATCGCCCCCGTCCAGGGAAACCGCAATGATTAGCACAATTGAGTTTGTTGGTAACGGCTCTCACACTTCGCTGCCAAGTCATTGTTTGACCTCCCTTGGCTCGTTTCCACTCTTCACGTGGTTGTACGGAAACAGCCATTCGAGGAAGTCGCTCGAGTGGCATACGGAGGACGTGGCCACGCCTGCGTAACCAATGGAGTCAGCAGCAGAGACAGCAACACCAATTTTGACACTGATACTTCACTGCCGTACAACCAAACAGTTTATCCAATTATACATCAAGCAATAGAATAAAAAGGAGAGAAAAGAGTGGTTGAGGAAGAGGACGTAGTGTTGGTCCACGTCAAACATTCTGAGGTTCCTACACCTCAAATCACCCAATGAGAAAGTCTGGAAAGAAAGTGAGAGCATAAACACCACTGATAACGATAAGCTGCCAGTTCCTGCAACGTCTCCAACCAAGCGCAACGCCCAGATGTATGCAAATATAAAGATCGGATTATGTTCACAAACTTCTGGGGCATATCCCGTTGAACAAGTGTGGTTAACAGCACTGACCGGTCGGAAAAATCGAACGCCTCCTTGTAGTCAAAGAATACCAAGGTTGTGAGTCGTCTGTACATATGGTGTTGCTCTGACGGAGTGAGATGTGGTAAACGCAGCCTCTACCCCGTCGAAATCCAGCTTGATTCTCACGAGTCAAGGTTTCGCGTGCCACCATAAGCCGACGAAGAACTGGTGACGCCAGCAGCCTTGTTATAACGGAAGGCAAACTAATACCTCTGTGGTTATCACATTCACTGCGAATACCCTTTTTGAAAATGGGCACTACTAGACAGGCTAGACAGGCACTGGCTGAGGAGCCCACCGCCATCCTTGAAAAGAGCAGGTGGAAGGTAGTCAGGACCAGCAAAACGATGACACTTGAGTATAGAAATACACTCGGACACCTCTGAGACTGAAGGCGGCTCCATATTCACGGTCCACCATTCTGTTGAAGGCCAGGATTCTGGATTGGGGGTAGCAGGTGACCACCTGAATTGCTGGTCGAAGTACTGTGCCCAGCAGTCCAAACGTTCTGCCTTGCTGGATATCAGGGAGGCATTTTGGTACCTGATTGTTTCGTTAAAAAGAGGCTACCGAGGGCCAATCGAACGAAACAAGTGGGACAGCTTGCAGACTTTTCTAGCATTTTTCGAATCTTCCATTTTTAGGCCTTCCGGGTTCACCAACCTTCTCGGTCTATACGGACACTCAGTTTCACCTAGCGTAGGATGATGCGTCGGGTTGAGTTGAGGTTGCGGTCAGGGGGACTCTGTCGCCTGGCATCCAGCAGAGACATGGTCCTATCAGAGATCCAATAGCTGAATGAAGTTGGCTGAATTGTACCGCAAACATAAGTTTCGGCTTTAAGCAGCGCTTTGGATATCTTTTCCCAGTGGCCGTTGACATCCGACAGGCGTTCGAGGAGCCGGTTCTGAAAATCCCATTTGATTCCGGGGTCCACTAGCTTCTCAATGGCTAAGCGAGGTGTGCGCGTTTTGCGCAGACCTGAAAAGTGTAATTAAAAGCAGCAGCGTACAAGTGCATGGTGTTCCAGAAGGAGCTGGAGGCAGTGATCGACCCTCAGCACCAGTAACTGACGGCAATCTGATCTATTTAGATTCGGACTGGTTCGCTGGTAGGCACCACGTCATCAAGCGATGTCCACTGTTCCGAAAATCGGTGCTGTAAAAAAGTCTGTGATCGGCACATATTTCCATTGTGCGTGCGTCTCGTATCCAATCCAACACGACGACCCAATCGGGCTTGACCGCTCTTGGTCTACCTGAGCGTTCATGTCACCAGCAGCCACAACGACGTCTCAGCTTTTAGCCCACTGTAAAAGAGCGCCTATAGCGCCATCGAAACGTAACGAACCGTCCAGAGGCGACTATCAACGGGTATCCAATCAAGTAGAGAGGCTTCCGTCCGTTCGCTCAATACAAAACCTACCCCATCATATCCAGCTAACGCGGTCTCTGCATCACCAGTGGTGCGCAATCGGAACCTGGAAGAGAGCGTGGGGGACAGTCAATCACAGTGCTTGCTGCCTACGTCCTTGTTGCTGGCAGACAGGATACATTAATGCAGAGGAATACAGCGCACGAGAAACAGCCTTGTTGTCCTGCTTGCTTCAGTGTGCGAACATTAACGGTGGATATGTAGGCAGATTTTCGAGGTTTGAAAAAAGACTTCGAAGTGTTTAGGGTAGGCACAACAGTCGGACGTACAGAAGGTACAGCTGAATATGATCTACGGTGAGCAAAGCGGTCAGTCCTAGTGCTGGGACCTGCGGAGAGAGTATTCACACTTGGGTGGAGTAGGGTAAAATAGGAAAAACGTGAACGTATGAGAAGGGAGGCGTCAGCAGCAGTACGCTTTCGCTTACTTGCTCTGCTGTATGCAGCAAGTAAGGCAGACCTGTTGGTGACACCACTCGACGGCCGATGTGGCATGAGAGTATTGCTGGTTGTAGGTATTATGGTTATACATGGGCTCGGATCCTGCCAGGGCACCCAGACCTAGACAGGAGCACGATCAGGGCCCTCGACCAAAGTCATTGGCTTAGAAGCCTGACCGCAAAGCAGCGGTGTTTGGCGGGAAATGCAAGTGCATTGCAACTTTTATAGAATAAGTCGCCACACATGTTCTTACTTCTAACCTGGTTTGAGGGACTATGTGTGTCGCACGGACACCACCCGCTATATCGCTCAATGAATCATTGAGGCACAAAAAAAGGCACACAACGGTAAGGTCGTCTCTTCGTGACGGCCCTATGGAGTGTGATCAGTTCACCTAGCTTGGGCGACTTATTTGTTCCGAAAACCATTCGAGGTACTTCAATATTACTGATCCGGTGTTTCCACCAGACTGGGGCAATGTTCCAAAGACTTCGATTATCAAACACTGAATCTTTTGACGTCCTCAGCGCGCCGCGGCCAGGTACCTGAAACGAATGATGATATGCTTCTCGAATGCTGTTCGAGCACTCTCCAGAAGCCGAAGAATTTTGTCCGAAAATGCTGATATCCAATGTGTTGCGACTAGCTGAACGGTCGTGCAACTCTGTGTCGGTCATTGGCTTCCTGCTCCGCCCACTGTGGTATATCAAAAGGCACGGTAAGTTCAGACAGCCCTTTATGGAGACGAAGGAAGATTATTACAACTGCTTTTATCTGGTAATCACAGAATGTTCCACAAAGTCGCGCTAGAATCTCCGTGAGGGGACGAGAAACGTCGAGCTAAAGGTCCTCGACGCAGATTGGCTGGCATTCTCACTAATCAGGGCATGCCTTCGTTTGGTCCATAGCCCGCAGGTGATACATGGGCCCAGTTGAAGTGCTGTTCGGTTATAGTGATGGCTGGTCTCCGGAGTATACCGTAGCGGTATACCATAACGGGCGTAACAGTAAGCCATGGGCAGACATAGGAGCTGCAAGCCACAACGGCTGGCGACAAACGATACCTTTTCCGCAGAGCAGCCTTGAGCAATATCAGCATTTCGAATAAGTTTAAATGAGGCTTACTGGAGTTCGTGTGCACAATGTGGTTGTGAATATGAGGAAACCGGTCATCTAGAAAAACTTCACTCAGAATAGCATTTGCACGCTTTAAGCTCAGCTAACCAAGGATCGATTGAAAAGCCTTGGCTTCCTGGAAGGTCCTTATTCGGTACAGTATTCAGCTATTTGGACCCCGCCGCCTAGTCGAACTGAACAGGGTCCTGGCTGTCATTTTCACAAACTTGTTACCACATGCCAGGGTTCTGTCGATCTCGGGGCCGATGCCGAGTGGGTTGAATATTCCAGCCCTCTCAGCCTGACATGTTCTGCAAGGCCTAATCCAGAGTGCAATCAAATTCAAAACGGTCCCCACAAACTGTCAGTGTCTGACAAGTGGCACGTTTCACGTCACTGTTCCCAAGGACACTACAGGCACTGCAGTTGCGAGGGTGTTACAGAGGGGAATGCGGAAAGACAACTTCAGAGCTCAAGTAAATAATGGCCTAAAAATGGACCGTACTCACGGGCTTCAACCTTCGTAATTGGAGTGAAGTTACCTGGTCGACGAAAATTTGCCGCACAGTGCATCATTGATGCTGAAGATTCTGACCTCACCCTGTCTTCAAAGCAACCTCGGAGCTTGATTAAAAGGCCAGTGTATGAGTGGATAATGCGTACTACTTATAATGCTCATGACGGAGCCCTAAAACTAATATTGTGATTAAACTGACCCATCACATCCAGTGGAGTTCAATTCAACGACGCAAGTGAACCTGCCAAATACATGGGCCTGGATCTCCCGGGCCTAGATTTGACTGACAGCCTTCAGCTCCAAATCCATCTTTCAAATTGTTTGTAACAAAATAACAAAAGTTTTTTTCGCAACTCGCTGGGAGCATACCAAAGAAGCATGATCGGGCGGACTGCGGCGGAACGTTCACTGGAAAACCACAGCTGAAAATGTTTGTGGTCATCACTGTGACGCTCTAGATAGTGACTTGTCAGAACGCAAGCGAAGCAGCCTTTATCCCTGTGGCTCTCGACCCCGGTTACACTCTCATTTGAGTTTGTTTTCATGGATCTAGCAGGGAGCACAGAACGTCGACTTTTCACGTCACAGTTACTGCCCATTTGTCAGTTTGACAAAGCACAGACGTTGATAACTCCCATTTAGAAAGGGCTTCGTCGATTTATCAGTGCTGCGTTTGTTGTTAGTTGGCAGGAAGTTGCGTAGGGTACATCGGTGGGAGAACTAATGATCAAACGATCTAGCATGGTTTGCTTACCGGGCGGGGATTTGGGATGGAGATTAGTGAACAATAATCTGTGCAGGTACATTTTACCCTCCGGAACGAGGAAGAGGCTTGAATTAGTTACTCAACCGTGAAACTTGGACCCAGCAGTGTGGCCAGCAAGGTAACGGGAGGAGAACGGATTTGGTTCTGGACCCTGCCTTCAGCCATTGACCTAAAAGTCTGGTCCGCAAAGGAGTAGGCGGTGAATTTTCCTTCGGCGATTCGCGCCCTAGCAGCAAATGTGAGCACGCTCGAACGGCGGCGTTGAGCTCTGAACACCATGGTTTTCATTTCATGGTTTTCTCCTCCCTACCAAGCCCTGTGGAAGGCCGAAAAGCCGGTTGCTACTCAAGCGACGAACATCCTTACCAGTGGAATTTTTCCAACCTCACACATTACCACGACCACCTACTTCGATCGCCTACCTCCGTTCTTCACCGTCATTTCCGGTGTGATGAGGTTTTATAGCGCCAAACCCGGCCATTCAGGTTGTCATATTTTGAGAGCTGTTCTCATTGCATCTTTGCTATGGTAAACACTTCAAATTCCCCACGATTACGGTCGCAGTCTACCTGCTAACTCCAGCACTTTCCAGTAAATCATTTTACACTATACTTCCTGTCCTGGATCTCCAATCTAGCTGTGACCACCTCATTACTTTGGATGGTTGGCGACAGCGCTGCTTGTTACCCACAATGCGATCTAGGTGCGATCTAAGTCCGTCTTACTCCACTGAATTCATTCAAATCTTCAAGCCTGCGTTAAAACTGGTGCTTTTTTGACTTATTCTGTTCACAAATTCATCGACCACTTCAGCACCTCCCCTTGCTCAAATGATGCTGGCCAAAGGCTCTTCAAACTCGCCAGAACCAGCTTGTGTATCTCTTATCAGCCCAACTTACATTTCTGGGATGAAAGCCCACTCTCTAGCCCACGAGATCCAAGTGTGGTTCGCCTTCATTATTTATGCTTCTGCGACTCAAGTTTATAATCCAACTGCTAAAGGATACTCCATCTTTGTGGCATTTATCACTTAATTTCAAAGCTCTCAACTTTTTCCTTCAAATATGCTTAATGAATAACGTTTCCATCATCACAAAATCCAGCCTCCCCTCGGTCATAGCTCCCTGTCATAATAACACGTCACTTGTGTTTCACCGTTACCGATGTCCCGGCGTTTACCATCATTTAATCGCAACAACATTCGCAGCGCCGTTTTGGAAACGACCCTTTTTGCATTTGACCATGCCTTTTTAGTACATTCAACCGGCTTCAATGAATTTCTAGGTATTCGCTACAGGCGTCTGTTGTTGTTCTTCTGCCTGCACTACTAATAATTTGTCCAACGTTGTGATACCCACCAACTGGGGACGGAAATTATCATTATACAAAGTCAAGTGCACCGAAAATCCATAGGAAGCACCATTGCTGCCTTCCAATTTGTTCCGCGCGCCAACAGTAAAAGCGCTCGACTTGTATCAAACTACCACGGACGTGTTCGCCAGCAATATTGAATGCATTAGAGCCTATGTAAACTGTGTGGTCTGTTTCCGATTTTCACACAATCGGTAAACAGTGAGAAAGAAAATGAGGTTTTGTGTTCTATGCCCAGTAGATATCAGTATCAAGCATTGCTCCAGTACTGAAATTTTTTGGACCCCTACCTTTAAAGTTGCGGGCAAACGGAGCCATTCACCCGAAATTGCGATATCTGGTTTCCGAGAAGGTATGCTGGCTGCCTAAATGAACGATATCACCCAGCGTGCAGTGTTCCTAGTGGAACGGATAAGCCCATAAGTTGGTACGTCTGCTAATCATTTTGGAACTAAACAGGGATTTTAAAACTAAGATGAAAAACCGCTCCGATTTGTCGGATATCTTTGCACTCGGTGCGGCATTTGCGGGTTAGATTGCAACTAAAAATAGGTCCATTCGATTTTGTCGTCCTCCAGGCGAGTGTTGTTCTTTAATGAAAAACAAATCCCTGGCTCTGGTAAATTTACACATTTTTAGCCTTTTCCGCCGCATTTCTCATTTTTCCGGTTGCTTAACTATGCTTTCTACATGAACCCAGTATGTGGTGTGGTTACTTCAGCCGCCCACAAAAGTTCCCGTGTCCCGGGCCGATCAGTTACTACGACCCTCAGTTGAACTTCGTTTATCTTCAACGGGTCTTCGGCCGTCATGGAGATACCTCCCCGAACATACCTCGACAGCGGCCACGCAGTCCCATCCTCATAACACCTTTACTCCTGCTCCTCTAGGCTTGCATAATAGTTGCCTTGTCACTTATTTAAGTACGCAAAATCCAAATATCCTACTTGTCCTGTTTCTCCTCTGCTGGCTTCAAGGGTATGCGATGGTTTGGCGTCAGATATCAGTTGGACGTTTGTTCATCGAAGATCCATTGATGTCATTAGCAGAGTCTTGAATGCTGGTCGACGGCACAATTCAAGCTACAGCGCCTTTTTAATGAAGCGCAGAAGCTCAAAAAGTTCACCGCCGCCCCCTAGAAACACCCAAACTATTTTCACCGAAACTATAGGGCTTTCGAAGCTGTGACTTTTGAGTAACGTTAGTCTAATCCGTTTGCACATTTTGGTGGTATGTTGCTCATAGCACTTTGTTTAAGTGGGCGAAATTTTAAGGTCACGGACCATCATCGATTCGCACTTTGTTACCGGTATTTTGAGAGGTCAATTACGAAATCGCACTTTGGCATATTTTGGAGTTCTTCGGTGTTCTTTAGGAATGAGATGACATCCACAGAACACCCAGTGCAAATTCCATCCAGAAAAATTGGTCAGTGACTTTTGTTTACTTTTTTACTCCTCAGATTCAACAAATGAGATGAGTTCTTTCGGCGAACTTTGGCACAACACATTTTCCTATGGAGCTCGCCCCTCATTAAGTATGACAGTTTCATACAACTGCATGAATTGTGCAGTGGCGATGCGAGGGCCGTCTCCGTGAATGATTCACTTTCCCAGATATGCATAACTGGCCTGTGGATAATACAGCGTCACGAGAAAACTGCGGGTAAATTGCTAACACAATGACAGCATTCCTATTAGGAATATGGCGCTCTATGGGTGAAATACGTCATAAAGCGCAAATGTAACGATGGCGACTAAGGGCTGGTCGCCATGATAACTGTAGCCGTTGTTAGCTCACCTCAGCTACTTATCGTAACTGCCAGACAGGTGTCTACGTACGAGACTGACTATGAGACCCCACCTGTGCATGGTAGTTTGATCCGATAGCCAAAAACGGCTCTTCATACTTACGAATGTACGCGTTGTCACTCACTTCGACTACTTATCGTAACTGCTAAGCCCGTGTTAACGTGAGACGCTGATAATGGGGCCTCACCCATGCATGGTAACCTAATCCAATAGCCAACGACGGCCCTTCATACTCATACTTGTACGCAATGTGGCTCCTCTTGGCTACTTATAGTAACTGCCGGGCCCGTGCATATGCTCGCAGCTGACTGTAAGGCCCCAACAATATGTAACAGACTAACCCAACGCACAGCGACGGTCCTTCACATCCACACTTGTCGTCCGTCTGCAAGTCCATGCCTGGAATACACAACCACACTTGGCGAATCATGTCTCTATTTGCTGGTTGCATCGGTACAATGGTAATATGTAGTCAAACCAGTTCACAATTTCAGGAAGTCGATTTCACATGACAGGGTTTCTGGGACGAACAATGCATACTCAGTTACGACTCATGTAGATCTGCAAACTGAAAACACATAATTAAACAGAGATGTGGTGGCTCACTCACCAAGTACCTAATAAATCCCGCTGTTCGCAATTACCGATCGGTGTCCACACTGAAGCTGGAGTCCTACCTCTACAAAAGTAAACTCACTACTTGCTCACTTAGTCCCATTGGCGATAATGAGGGAGCCGTGTGTACATCGATGATTTGATTGCGGCATTCGGCAGTAATATGCACTACGGGATGCAGTGAAGCCCAAGCACAAGAGAGTTGTAAGTCGTAAGACTAAATGGTATGGACTTGAGCGATAGGATACAAGGACCTTTTGCGTCCCCAAACGTCCACCCATGGATGCAACTGTAGCAAGGAATTAGGGAGTGGGCGGGTACTTGGTGTCAAATCTGCTCAATTAGAGCACTAAATATCAACTTCATTCCACTTCCGTTTCCCCATACCGATACTAGGTAGCTGAATATAATCGGCAGCTCCATCGTCCTCATCATAAGATGGAACCATCCCATACTCAACCGCTGTAGCAATCTCACCAAATAGGGGTCTTTTATGGAAACCGATCAGCTAAGGCGCTTGCGTTTGTGATTTTCAGCATCCGCATATCAGACACACATAACCTATTGAAAGCCGCCCGATGTTCCAGGCTACAGTGAGACTCTTTTCCACACCCGTCATATAAGTTTGGGCCTCATCAAACCAATCGTTTATGCCGAAGTATTGCAACCCATCCTCACTTCCAAAATTATGTCTATAATGTCCAAATATACGAGCCACTAAGACATCCACACCCGGTGCGATCCAGCTATCTCAGATAATGATGATCGAACTGAGAACTGCAAGGTTTGCTATATCTCATTGCCCAGTAACAAATATCCTACAACCCACATCCAGGTAACACACACCGCCTCAATGTCACAACGCCCGCTTTTGTCCTCTAAGTGGTCGATTGAACATGAATCCCCATAATCCATCCCCTCAATTCGCCTTGTTTGCCTACCCATATATGTCCTACCTGATTAACCTTTCAGCCTGAACAATGCATCTTCTGGTGCTAGGCACATTCTTTAATGGGAGTCCCCGGAGCACAACCAAAAATCGCTTTCTAATTGTCTCGTTACGGATTCACCGATACCGACCTACACGAGCCATGGTTCGGAGGTAACAATTGTTTAACATCTGAAGACGTCTTAGTTCCGATCATCCAACGTGCCAGGTCTCACAGCCGTACAACAAAACAGCCCGCATTGTAGCCTGATACACACGTCCCTTGATACTCAGGGAAATAACGCTTTGACGCCATATGTGTTCCAAATTAGCAAAAGCGCGACCCGGGCCTTGCAGATTTGTGCATTGATTTCATCTGTCATACTATAATTAGATTTGATACATCTTCTAATGTACAGAAAACGTTCCACGAATACGTCTGCCCTCTTTGTACTGTAGGAGGTCTGATCAGCGACTGCATGTCCAGTAGCATAGCCTTGCACCTTGTGGGTGCAAAATGTATACCAGAGGACGGGTCAGTTCATCAAAAAACACCTACTCATTCTCCTCCTCCTCGAAAATGAAAACGATTTCCTCTGCATATTTCAGATCGACAAGGTTTTCGTCGGAAGGTGTTTGAGCACGGAGAGTTGGAAGACATTTCATCGTTCGTCCCATTATGTCATCGATCACGAAATTAAATAGATGTGGAAATGGTGGGAACTTCTGACGGACACTGCTCTGCAAACGGGAGCTTTCGGAGAGCTCCCCATATCTTTCCGTGCCATGTCTGCCCCTCCAACACCTCCTGTCCCCGGCTATGCGTGACTGCAGGGTTGACAGCTTTCACTTCAACTGCGTGCCCTCCCCAAAAGATATTCCTTCCGTATGCTGAACCTCATAATCCGCCTTCTGCAATGGAGAAAAGGGATAACTTAAATGGAAACAACCTTTGTCGGACTCCTGTGCCGCCGGCCTGAGCTCGCCCTGGTTGTAGCATATATCCCGGGCAATCCTCCTATGAATCCAAAAATGCATGGATAGCAGAGCAAAAATTGCTAAGAGGGACTCACCAAATACACACGGTACGACGCCTCAGTGGCAACTCGTTTTGCAAAGACCTCACGCTTCTTTAGGCCATAACTACGCCATTTTGAGGTCACTTTATTGTGCAAACACGCAACACCACCAGACGTCTCACGTTTTTCTCTGACCTTACGTCCCAGCAGGCTCCAAGCTGCCTTAGTCGAGCACAATTTACCCAACGCACGTCCCTCACAATTACATATGCCCACACCCGTTTGCATCCACCGCATACCTATCACCTCTGCTTGAATATCGAAACGGTTTTTGAAATTGGGCATGTCACCTCACTCAAATAGTTGGGAATTGTGACCACTTTTGACTGCCTGCTATTTTGGGCCGCAGTCTAATTCATATCACATTGCTTCCTAGAAGACCTGTTCGATACTTTTTCCCATTTTGTGTCCTCAATGTAGACATAGCTGTCTTATTGCCTCGTTTGAATGACGGCAAGGAAACACCGTGCGCCCTTGATGGACCTAAAAATATCCTCGACACATGCTGGGCTTTGACACGGTTCCTTGGCAAATCATAACTACAATGACAACTCCAAATGACTCACACAAGATGTTCATGTTGTGGGCTATCCACAAACCCAAGTACGACGTCACGATGACGGTATCGCAACTGCCAAACCCAGTCTGTTGGTTTGCCCGCGGTTCACCATACCGCTAATAATTCTTAGACGAGCGCGTAACATGCGCCTATAAGACCGTCCCAGTCCGTTGAATTGGCGCCAGAACTTAAAAGCACTGCCCATACACCCACAAGTTCTTCCAAGCGGTCGGCATATCGGCAAAAATAAAAACTTGCCCTGCGCCCGATATAGCGTGTGCTGGCCAACATAAATGAACCCACTAACTGTGACGAACTCGTTGGCTTTCTTTGGCGAGACGCCTGCTGCAAAGGTAGGAGACCCTTCCGATACGGGTCGCGAGTGGCTGCTGCGCGGACAAATGTGTAATTATTGTTTATATATACTTTAGATTATTTTCAAATCCAGCACAAAAGGAAACACGTAAAGAAACCAGCTTTTCACAAAATTTCTCACCGCCTTCAAGGAGACTACACGCGAAGCCATAATCAGCCACTAAATGATGAAGTCCGCGCCCACAATGGATTTTGAGTACGTTTCAACAACTTTTAACAAAGCTGTTGCGACATGAGTAGGCTTTTAAAGTTTGAACAAATACCATCAAATGCTAAAACCTTATGTTAAAAATTGTTTCTTTTAAACTACGATCTCAGAGAAATTTGAGGTGTGCGTCTAACGGTCGGCAATTTCACCAACGCGTGCTACATGCACAGAATTCATGAGCTTCGGTATGTGCAGACATTCAACACGCTCCATCTCCATTGATGCCAGTAACGTCTTCACAGCTGTAAGCAAAATAACCAAGGGCAATTTTGTTTGCCAGGGGGCAGATAAGCTGTCCAATTTGGCAAAAGGTAGCCATTTGTTCAAAGCATTCCGCCGCAAACTTCTTCCGTCTTTTTTTTCTCCCCCAAAAGTTTCTGATAGCAAACATAAACTTCCAAGCTGGAAACAACCAAATGGTTCCTTTGTTCTATAACTTGCCCACACCACCGGAAGTTTTTCCTGTTCTCCGACATTTTGGATGGATTTCTATTTTCATGGAGGAAGTAGCATGGGCTTTTCATTTTGAAGAGTTCTCGCCGGACTCCGACAGGTATGCCTAAATTTCCTTTGCACCAAATCTACCAAATATTTGTAGCTTACTGCCCTGAAACAATTATTGAGCAGCCTTGAAAAAGCTCTGCACCAGGATGAATTATACTGCACACGTACATACACCGTCTTTTCAGGGGCCATACGCTGATCCGAGGGTCACGCGCGGGGCCATCCTTCCCTGACACAATTTGCAAAGCACCAGCATCTCACCATCCTTTGGGGGCATTCAGTCGTGTTTGGCGTGCAAAAACCGACGCCACACTTCCCGTGCATAGTGGGCACCCTGCCCTGCCGATTACCGGAGGCAAACCAAAATTAATTTCGCCGGAACTACAAGGTGTTCGAAGTTGATAATTTTACCGGGAGTTAGTCTATTTCGGCCGCACGTGTCAGTGATATGTGGCCTAAAGCTATTTGTTTAATTGAGCAAACTTTCAGGGCCACCGGCCATCGATGATTCGCATGTGATTACCAGTCTACGAGATACTGCATGAAATCAACTCATAGCATAGTTTAAACGGTCAATGGTGTTTTTCAAATAGAAGTTAACATTTGCAGCATTTCTGTGAAAATTCTGCCCAGGTGGACACTTGATTAACGTTTGGGTCCGTCATACTCGTCAAACTTAATAAAGTGTATCAGTTTTTCACCGAATATCGGCACAACACTGGGAGGCTGGCGTAGGTTGCAATATAACAATCAAAGATGGCTTGTTGAATTATGCGAACATCCATCTCTGTGATTGATCTCCATTCTCAGTTAAGTGCACCTAGTCAGGATGTAATGCACCGTTTTCGAATGGCAGCTTGTGTATAGCTGCCATCCCGTTGAAATACATTTCCAATTAGCATGCATAACGTCACTAATCTCGATTACGCTATAAAGCGCAAAGAAAATGCCTGAAAATAAGGCCAACCACCGCCTTTTACCATGACAACTGTGCTTATTGTAATTTACCTTGGCTAATTATAGTTATGATAGGCCCGCGCCTATGTGAGACGCTGCTCAGAGAATTGCACATCCCAGCACAATGACCTTTTATGTGACGTCCGTTACGGGGCTGTCCGAAAACTGAAGTATGCCAGGCCAATGATGGCACGGCACTGCCATACCCAGTTTGATAGCATACCCGCAACTATTCCCTTCCAATTCTCGACTGTACCCTCCCACCCACTCGTTCTATTAACTGCAAATACGAATAAGCTCCCCACCTGTCCCAGCTGCCTGCATGATCTGTTCATTCCAAACTGCTGAACCTGTGGTTCGAATTTAACCATTTCGCTCGCGTTCTGGCACGTGTGTTGGCACCATCTCACTCTTCCAAGGAACTATTATGCCCGGCTCCACAACAGCGACACCAGTGAGTCTCTACAGTTTCACTGTACACCATGATCCTGAGGTTCATGTTGCCATCTATGCGTTTTGCTACTCCCTCCACGTCATCATCCCCACTTACGCTTTTTGTAACCCTGGCCATGAGCTCAACAGTCCAAGGTCAGGAGGCCTCAGCGGTGGTTTTAGGTTTTAGTTCAACTTGACCGGCTGGATGACGCCAACTATACTGCTTCACCAGATCTGATGTTCTGATTCCTCATTTTCAACCATTTACACTCTTCTTGTCATACGTCAAACAGGAAGCCTCTTGTTTTGCCCTCCCTCGCTTTGTTTTTGGCCCGCCACCTTCAAATCCTACCGACCTGACCTTGCTCGATGTTCTCTCCAAAAAAAGCATGGTACCTGTGCCTCCCTGCCCGTGCCGGTTTAGTGATGACTACGTCTACATCGGATAACGCCCCCGCCTATGACGCTGTCCCTTTTCCCAAAAATCCCTGTGCCCACAATCCCCGCCAGTCATGCCTTTATTCTGACTGTAATCTGATGATCACGCCTGACGGCATGCCACCCACAAGTTGGGAATAAACACTATCCTTGGATTCAGGCCTCAATAGTTCATGCTATTCTAGTTCAACGGCCATTGATGCCCCTTTATCCTCTTGGCCCTATGCGTTGACACTGCGCCATGTCCGCGCTTGAAAATTATAAAACCACCATTTCCGAAATATTCTCATTTATTTAATGGAGTGGCGCAACCACAATTGGTGGGCACTCTGTCTCGTTCTTCGGATACCACTTAGCGATGAAACTGAAATGAAAAACATTCGATTTAGTCTCGTTTATATCTTCCATAAAGTGCTCAAACCACTTGCTGCTACAAAGACAAACTTGCTACTTGGTCATTTAGTCCCACTGTTGATAATGCAGAGGCCATGTGTACACTGATGTCGTGATGCCGAGATTTAGTGTCCATATAAATTATTGTTCGCAGCGATGTTAAACGTAAAGGTGGGTGCATAGAAGGCAGTCGTTAGATTAAGATAACTAGACTTGGACTCAAGGACCACAAGCACCTTCAGACGACTACTTGCGGATGTGTCCGCGGCGACCATGTATTGAGTAGGCAAATACTTGGTGCTAAATCTGTCTCTTTAGCGCACCAAACCCAGCCTCACTCCACTTCCACTTCCCAATACTAATACCGCATATCTTAGAAAAAAATACGGCTCCGTCGTCCTAATTATAACTCTGAACTATCCTATACTGAACCGCAGTGGCACTCCTACCAACTAGGTGCTCCTCCATTAGACACTAATTATCAGCTCCCTCGCTTGTGTTGAAAGCCGTTGGCCATTTCAGACTACTCTGAGGTGCATTTCTTTGTCTGTCGTGTGGGTTTGGGCTTCATCTATGCCGATGAGCCACCATCCACCTTCTTTTCCAGGCTTGTTCAAACTACACGGGCGACTAAGAGAGCCACTCCTGATGCGACCTTGATTGAATCTATCAGTAATATTACCAGTATACGCAGAAAATTAAGAAGAAAGCCGCTTTTGTCGATAGCCTGTGTCGCCGGCTCAACCTTGTCCTGGTTGTAATATATATCCCGTGAGTTCCCCCGATGAACCCAAAATATCATTTGTAGTAGAGTAAGAAATGCAGCCACACGTGCAAGTTAACAGACTGACAGAATGCACGCCGTGCCACGCCTCCGATACATTTTGTTGTGCAGGGCCTTTACATTTCCTTGTTCTGTAATTGCGCCACGCTGCAGTTATCTTGCGGGCTAAACATGCAACGCAATCAAGCACCTCACTTTTCTATCCAACCTCATCCCTGGATGCCTTCAAACAAACCTAACTTCCAGCAATAATTACACCTCTTTCTGCGCAGCACGTAATGTCAGACGGCCATCCATATCCCCCTTCGGTGGGCTACTTTTCACTGTAACCCAGGCCTGGTAACATGTCTGCAGCTCTCTTTCTCGCTTTCAGAATGAGTGTTATTGAAGCGTCCCAAAAACGGTATGATGGTTTTCCAACCCCCTTTTCCACAGAACGCTTCAATACACGACAGTCTCACCTCCCTAAGTGCGTGCAAGCTAACCATCCGGTTGCATTAGCCAGCTACGTAGGCACGTATGCTTCAACCCCGATTTTTGAAATCATCTACCGACGCCTGTGTCCTTCCTGCTCAGCTTCATGGATGATTACACAACCACATATAACCTTAGTGGCACACCATTTGGCTGATGTACGTCCTTCATATCCACATATGAACACCCGTTTGCATCCGTCACATGTCACAATTCCAGCTATCTACACCTTGATATCATTTATCGATTTTGAAATAAGGTGGTACGCCTCACTTCAATAGTTAGAAATTTTAACTACTGTTACGGATGTCTTGCCTCGACTGAATAGCAGCAAAGAACTACGCTGCACCCTTGGTGCATCGAAAAATATCCTTGCTGCATATCGGTCCTAATTTATCACAACTTTTTTGCCAATCCAAACTACCCTAACACTCCCAAATGACTTATCCAAAGCGTCTATGTTCGGGGCTGTCCACGAACTTGAGTGTGACGTCGCGATGATGGTACCACGACTGCCATACCCAGTCTAGTGACTTGCTCGTAGTTCACCATGTATCTGTTATTTCCTGACCCAGCTAATAACATGCTTATACAACGCCATCCCAGTCTGCTAAATTTGCACCATAAATCCAAGTTAATGGCCATCACATTGAGTTGACAGCTCGCACTGCCAAATAACACGCCAATTCTTCCCATGGCATTAAAAAGGAGCCAGCACAAAGCTTGAGAAGGAACCTCGCCCGGCACACTGCACAGCGTGCGCTGTCAAAAATTCAGCGAACGTAGTAGCAGCGAAGAATGCCCTGACGTAACCCGGCGATACGCCTATTGCAAAGAATGAAACGTTTGCTTGCTTTAGTGTGAATGGACGCTCCGCCTTCGGTTTGCACGCTCAAAGATGACGCAGTTATCATTCTTGTGCTCCTTCAGAATATTTTAAAGTCCAATAAAGGAGAAAACACGAGAAAAAACAACTCCGCTGCAAAATTTCCCACCGTTTAATAGACAGGTCACGCCGAGCCATAGCAGCCACTGAAAATATGAATTTCCCACTAAAGGTAGACCCTGAGTACGCTCAAACAAATTTTGGTCAAACTTCAACTGTATCGAAAGCTTTAAGTGTTTCGAGTGGATAACGTTAAACGCCAAAATTTCATGTGAAGATGTCTTTCGTTCAACCCGTGGTTTCAAAGTGATTTGGGACGTGCGTCCACTCACCGGCCCCCGCCCTAACCGAATGCTTTAATGTCCGAGTGTGTCGCAAACTCGGTGCAAAGGTGCTGTGCCCAGTAAACAAGTCACAACTGCTGGTATGCCTCTCTGTTTCCCAAGACTATATGAGGACACTGGGAAGGTAGTTGTTCGGTTTGATCTGTAAACATTTCGGAAGGTTTCCGCCCTGACCATTGACTACTCCTGTAAGCCAAGCAGGCCACGGTTAGCAGAATCTACTTGCAGAGAATATTGCCCCGGTTGCAAGCGGTTCACACTCTCTCCGCGGTAAGATGAACAAGAATGTCAAAAGCCAACTTCAGGCAGTAGAATCTCCAGGTAGCTAAGTTGTCCTCAATTTTTGGGCGCAACAAAACTGGAACCACGAGTGCACCAGTAAATCCCATGAAGCACCGATCACTCCGTCGCCGTCATCTCCGAAATTTACCTTTCGATTGGACCCATTGCCATTTCCTAATCTCCATTCCTTACTTCCATTGTACTCTCAGTTATTAGGCGTTTTCTGTACACTCACATCAGACTCCTCACACATGTGGGCCCCAAAATTCAGTTTAATTCTGTAGTCGACCACCGCTTAATCCATGGTCAACTCCGTGTCCAGTTGACTAGATTCAAAATAAACCCACTCGCATCACCGCCATACGTTACCTTCTTGGCAGCAAGAGTCTCACACAATCAGGGATCGTCTTCATCCGCTTTGGTTTGTCGACAAAATATTCGGAGGTGTTACTTTTCGTCTTTCTACATCGGTCTTCAAGCAGTGCATGCAGCTCGTTCATGTCAGTTCGCCCCAAATACTCTTCAGTCTTTGACCTCAGAATTGAACTATGTGTCCCTTTATTCCTCCCTATAATAGCCTTTTTCTATAATTCCCAATACGCCAGTTATTCGAACGCCTAACTGGTGTAGTGGTCTGAGTACCCAAAAGAAAGCTACTTTAGGAAGCGTGTGGCAAAGAAATAAATATAATTACTCTGAATTGAGTACACAATAATAAAAAGGGTCGAATGGAACAGACTCACTAAGAATTGTTCTTTTTAAAATAGTTCGTCGTTGGCCCAGGCCAGTGAATAAATAATAATCCGGTCGTGGATGTCCAGGGGTCTTCTGTTCCGGGAAGCTCTCATATACAATAAACTCCGAAGACAGTCTGAAATGTTTTGATACCAGAGTTAGCACATGAAGCTCGCGAATAACCGCTGTAAGCGCGAGTGAAATGA
>SJOL01009043.1:68681-78820 GCA_004794785.1 Opisthorchis felineus
CAAGATAACACAACTTTGCTCCGGCCCCCATATAATTAAGCGACAAGTACCCGAAACCATACTTACCGCGTGTCTGATAAAGTCTTGCATTCGTGGCGATCGACAGCTAGCTTTGGACTTTATCTGCTTTCACCTCCCTGCCTACCCGATTGCGTCCAACCTGATCAAAACTTTCGGCTGCCACTCACCCCCACGTGCACAACATCTCTCTCTCTCTGCAGAGTGCCCCCGCACCCCCTGACGATGCGCATTTTATAACCTTCCCTTTAACTGCACTGCCTCCTCTCAACGACATTCCACATTCAATACTGAGCTTCATTCTTCATCTCATGCAGAGGGTTCAGACCTATTTACTTACCATTCATCCCTCTACCAAAAGCGTTAAGTGGGCATCAACAGACCCCAAACGCACGCCAAGTAAACGCCACTCCATGTATCTACACCTCTCCCTCCTAATACCTCTTAGTACCAAAAGCCGCCGTGACCGAGATTAGCAACTTTCTACTAAGTACTGTTTAGTCGCTAATGAGCCCATTATTAATGCATCTCAGTGCCCGCTCGTTACTGCCAAAAGTCGTAATTCCTAGAACAATTAACGCCATTGCGCAACAAAGTATAATACTTTTGGCCGAAAAATGACTCTCGGTTGTAAATCCAGACACGGCTATTTCAATTCCTAGCCATAACATCCACCGTTCTGGCTGAAAAAAATCAAGGGGCGGGTACTGTATCGCCCATTCAAGATTATGGATCGCTCAACCTTCAATAAACTGTCTACTCTTGAAGGGATATCAGAGACCATCTCAACAAAACAGATTAGCTGACCAGTACTAGTGCGTAGCATCTGTTGAACACCAGCCCCCTCCTCTTTGTCTGTTGCTGATTTGTACCGTATTATCTCCTCTGTGCATGCCGTCTCGCATTCGTTTAAATTTGCGCTGGATGACTTCAGCCTGCGTGATATCTCCTGATATCCCACCGCGGATCCCACCCGGTGCTTCTCGCTGCTCCCCAACCTCTTTTTGGAAGAATGGTCTCAATGTTTGCGTACCCCCACTCGTGGTCTTCATAACGTAGACCTAACATTCTCGAATTAGGGTCTTTTGGCTACAGTCGAATTGGATTCACGCTCCCCAGGAAGTGATCAGTGTGTTGGTTCTTGCAACCCATTAAATTGCGACCCAAACTGCTCCTCCGAGCTCTTGACCCTTTTTGCCTCCTCTCGCCAGGTACATCATGACTTTTCCCTCCTTACTGGCGTCCTAAGAATGGGACAACTCCAACCCTTCGACAAACGGCGCATCCACAACATTTTCTAACACAATTAACCGATCTCTGTTTGCCTCGTTTCTCCCAAAAAAAGTTTCCATCCGCTTCTCTTGCCACGAGGAGTTACCAAAAACTTTGAATACCAAAATACACCGAGGAAGCACGGAATGTGTGGGAAATCCGGATTTCACATTACTACACGTCATCAGTAAGTTCTCAATTAATTGAGAGTCCTTGCGGGTATCTGTCAAATGCTGTGAGGAGAGCACCGCCCTCGGAGCCCCTTCTTATTGTAAACCACTCATCCGCTTATTCCGTGAGCGTTTCACCCCAGTCACTCAATTATTTGTGTGTTTTTCACCGATGGATGCCGAATCACCGACACTGTTATTGTAGCAAACCACCTGAACGTTCACTTTGCTCGCTGCTTCTTGCGCCTTTTTCCAAACACCCAGCCCAAGATCGCTGCAGCACATCCAACAGCTCCTGAATTAGCCACCCTTGCTTGGCAAGTTAACCACCTCTGCAGATGGTGGTTCCTATATTCTTCAAACCCTTGAAATCTATGTCACGCCGGAGACTGATTGCCTTCCAACTCATCTTCTTGTTAAGTACAGATGCCATAGATGACCGGCAGTACAAATGTCCGACTCAGAAGACTGTCAGTGGCGTCAATTTCATTGCTTTCAGACCATCAAGACGGCCTACGATATCTGGCACGCTATATGGATATCCAAAAGTCATTCGACCAGATCCCTAATGCATCCCTGTACAAAAGCGCAGCTTCCTTGGAACAACTGGGTACTTATTTTATTGATTTATCTCCCACCCATCTGATACGACACAGCTAAAACAAATTGGCGACAAGCAGTCAGTCCCATTATCAATCACTGGCGGAGCAATTCAAGGAAGCGTGCTAGAACTCCTAAACTTCCTGCTGTACATCAACGACGTCTTCGACCCCATGGTAAATCCATCCTCTTTGCAGACAAAATGAAGATTGCCTATACATTTCCCTCTCTAAAACCTCTTGCTTTTCACCAGATTCAGCAAGACCTGGACTCTGATTCAGTGGCCAAGTGCCTACGGTCAGGCTTCTCCTCCGCTAAGTACAAAAGAACTTTCAGACGCTGCCCTCTCTCCCAGGTGACGCGTTCACGCTTATTGGCAAACTTGTCACCCATTCCGCACAAACCAAAGACCTTGGCCTCAGATGCTCTTGTGCCTTCAACTTTTCCCACTAAGTTAAGCTCTTGGACAAAACTACCTCTATAGCAGAGGCTAGGCAAAACGTAAATTACCGCCCCCCATATAAACTGTGTAACCACATCAACTTCTTGGTGTGTCCGTCAGCTCACTCCTACCTACAGCACTACTTCCTCGCAGTTTGCTGCCCTCGTCTCCGGAAGGGCCTCTGCGAACAACTTCGAAATAGCACACACCATGATTTTTCGCAGTCCGTGGGTAACTTAATCACCTATGGAGCTAATGACACTCTACTTGACACCGTACTACCCCAATCTCCTCCACCTATCGGGCCCAAACCCCATTTGACTTTGACTGCGGTACAGTTAGTGGACGGAAAAAGATGATCCTGTTATTATCTCACGATATCTCCTTGATTCGCTTTAAGCAGCAGTTGCCTGTACGGTTCTCTGCCGTGTATATTAGAGAATGCCTCAAACGTCGGCAGTAGCTTCTCCAAGCGCTCCGTATGGCCGTCATTTACTCAATCTGGCTGATCCGGGTTCGCACCCACATTTTCCCCCAACTGGATCGAAACTACCCGTGACTCTACATCAGCGTGGCTCCGCCTGCTTCAACCCCCTCGTCTAATCTAGATCCAGCCGTCGTGCAATGATGGCACGACACTACCGTACCCAGCCTAATGGCACTCCCGCAACTATTTTTTTCTACCCTTGACCGTCACCTCTCGCTCACTTGAGCCTGTAATTGCAACTTCGAACAAATTTTTTACCGGGCAACAACCGCCTCTGGGACGAGTTCAGCTAACCCGCTGTACCTTTCGTTCGGATTTAGCCAATCTGGATACCTGCTGCAGTTTCAGTTTGATCCCTCCACAAGTTCAACGATTTCATTTACGGTGTCCGTTCGGCCCAATACATTAGCATTACCTTCCCATCGAAAATCTCCTTTACACCTGACTTTCATCATTGAACTAGTCATACCTCATGCCCCATGGTTTTAGTTTTCGGTTCCCACAACTACGGTGGCTTTTCACGTAATAAGCGTGTCTCCTTGGTTGCACTTTTCTTCCGTTGTGCTATTGCCCACCGTGTTCAGGTTTTAGTGACCCGATCATGCCTTGATTGACATGTTTCCTACAAGTTGGGAAATAAACCTATTATTGTTATTGATTTGAGTGTACCGTATAATGGCCTGGCTTTTCTCCAGACAACTTATGTCACTTTTTTTCTATCAGAGTTCCCGCCCAGACTTCGACCTTCGGCAGAAGCAGCTCCGAATTCCCCGCATGGCCGTCACCATCTCCACCTTTTCTCTGCCTTACGTGCGTACCGATCTCCGACTGAACCAAAATTACCTGTGATGCTATATCGGCTTGATTCTACCTGTGTTGAGCCTCTTGGCTAAGCCGAATCCCGCTGCCTACACAAATGCGTATCCCCTGCCCGATCACTTCCACCATGATGTCCGCGCGAAACGGCCCGGAACCCGGGGTGTCAGTGCAGTAAGAAGATTATTTCCCAGCTTGTATGGGGCATAACCAAAGAAACATGATTGGGTACGGCACCGCCACTCCCAGTCTGATGGTCCACCCGCAGCTATTCTCTCCAAACTCTTGACCATCCGTTCTCGCCATCAGGGAACTCTAGCTGCAGACATGAACAGACCGCTTACCTGGCCCCAACTGCATCCGGAAGGAGTTCATTCGAACACACTGATACATTCCCTCCAATTTGATTATCTTGCTGCACCCTCAGTTTTTTCCCGTTCCACAGATTCACTGATCTTTGCATTTCACGCTCCCTCCAGTTCGTTAACATTGCCTCTCCCAAGGAACTTTTACACCAGAATCCGGTTCAACAGCGACCCCAGTGAATCCATACAGATTTGCCGTACAACTTGATTCTGAGATGCTGACGTTTACTTATATCTACCGTAAATTAATCCACCTTGAATCTCCACCTTGTGCTTTCCGCGACCCTGGCCATCAACTCAGCTGTTTAACGTCATGCAGCCTCAACAGTGTTTTTCAGTTTTAGGTCAGATGCGCCGACGGGATTGTTGAAATACTCCTGCTTCTTCAGATTCGTCGTTCTGGTTTCTTATTTTCCGCGTTTCGTTGGCCTGATCATTTGGCGGCGTCTTGTGCACTTAAATGGTAAATTTCTGTTTATCTGTGTGGGACCTAATACCGTGGCCTGTTTCCTTACGCACAGTTGGCGAATTTCTGCAATACAGCTGTCCTAGATCTCACACAATGCCGGTCTTCAGGGATCTTTGAAGTTCTTTTGAAGATCAATTTAGACCTGATTCCCGGAAAATGACAAATTTATTTAGGTAGCTTCTATCTCCTTCGAGTTTGAGAATATTGCTTCCTGACCCGGTAACACGTGAAGTGATAAATGAGTGCACCGTATTCACGTTACCCGGAGGAACCTTAATTTTTACTTGATCAACGAAGTATCTGCCACTTTAGAAAAGCAGCTCCAGTAGGGATGCAAGCTGACCTTTCCAGTATCTGGTGTGTGCGTCGATATGCTATCCCAATGCGGTCTGTTCCACAGCTTCAGTCAACGCAGATGAAGAATGTCCACTAGGCCCGACGTACTGGAATTCTATCCAGGAGCTTTGAGAGCGGTAAATTCACGGATGCACGGATTCACGGATTGATACACAAGATTGAGGTTTTTGCCCAAGTTTCCCGGGTCGGTTTTGTTCTTGTCGTTCAGCGGCTGTCGTTCACCTGAAAGGCACCAGAGAAAAGAGGGCGTAGCACTGCCCTTTGATTTCTCATCGCTAGGCAGTAGGTTTGCCAGCAGGAGGGCTCACATAGCAAAGTGTCTAATAGTGCTTTGAACTGGGTCCTAGAAGGAGCGTGGACAACTGTCGGAAGAAGGTTATTCCACGCAGTAACTGCACGAACTGAGAAAAAATCTTGCCTAATAAAAGTGTTCGCTCTGAGCTTGAAAATCTTCTTACCACGTACCGCCGCATTTGCTGGCTCAACGGTAAAAAACCTGTTGGCCAAACCTTGTTCAAACAGGACATAAGCAAGAATTAGATCCCGTCGAAGGCGGCGATACTCGAGGGGAAAGAGGTCAAGCGCCGTGAGACACACTTCGTAGTCCACGGATTTAAGGCCGGCAACCATTTTCGTAGCGGCTCCCTGGACACGCTCAGTGAGGGTTACGTCGTTCGTGCGCCTTGAGTAGACAACTTGGTTGGCGTACTCAAGAAGAGGTCCGACGTTGGCCCCGTAGAGCATTTGGAAATCCGTGCGAGTAATACGGGAGAAGGTGCGCCTAATCATCCGTAGAACGCCTAATCATCCGGAGAGCTGCCTAATCATCCACATGCCAGCAGGCGGGGAGGTGCTCAGGGGTTTGTATAAGGAAGAGAGAGTTTCCGGTGAACTTAAGAGGCAGAGGGGCAGTTCGCGGTCGGGTCCCTCAACACCACTTTTGTTGCGTCCAAAGGGGGGCGCAAGCAGGCTTTCAGTCACCAGAGGTTAGCAGATTTAATCATTCTAAACGGGCTGTTATTCCATGACTTGGAGGGAGACTATGGGGTGTGCTTTTATGCATCCTGCCTTGGTAATCCCAGTATCTCCTGTTAGGCTGTAGATGGTTCTACCTCATCGAAGCTCGGAGTGAGCCAACCCTTTACTTCTGGAGGGCGCAGCGTTATCTCCCGTGATCTAAAATGTCGATTGCAGCGGATTGCAGCGCATGATTGGCCGTTTTTCGAAGATTCGCTTTGAATATTATTACATTTAGTTCCTTTGAACTCCGGATGCAGTTTGGCCGTCAGCGTGTCTTTTTGAGACCCCGTCAGGTAGCTCTGCTTTTGGATCTAATCACCAGGAAGTACTGGTTTCGGTAGCAAACCCAGTAGGCTTGTTTTCGTTACTGGTTGCATCCTGAATGCAGCAAAAAGGAGTGAATAACATACTACACAACTGGGAGGATTTTCACCCAGGTTTCCTAAAAAAGGTTCCAAAAGTTTCCATTTTGGGTTTCATTTTGTTATATATGTATGCCCACCAACTGGACCCACTGAGCTCATTGGACTAACCAATGAGAACGCTAGTATGGCACGGTCTGCAGTTTGTTCGTTCGCGTTTATTGCTGGTTCGAGTTCTCTGTCGTTCACCACAGTTTCGATGTTCGGTTGCAGGCGGTTGGCTTTGCAAAGCACGCAGCTGTGTAGGTCAACTACGACTGCTACGACTGCTACAACTCCCCCAACTGCAACCACCAAGAAAGGAGTTATAAAGCCTGGAGGAAAAGATATCGTCCTGATAGATGGCGTTAGGACCCCATTTGCTGTTAGCGGCACTCAATTCAAGAATATGATGTTGTATCAGCTGGCCCAAAGTGCTCTCCGTGGTCTCCTTCACCGAACAAATATCGAGAAGTCTTCCGTCGAGTATATCAGTTTCGGGACAGTCGTCCAGGTTGGTGTTTGGACTTCTATTTCTAATTGCTTTAGGATGTCCAAACTGCAAACGTAGCCCGGGAGGCAGCGTTGGCAGCTGGGTTTCCCGAAAACATACCTGCACATTCTCTTACGATGGCTTGCATAAGTTCCAACAGGGCTATCACGTCTTGCATAGGCGACATCCTTGCTGGTACATATGAGACGGCGATTGCTGGTGGTGCTGATTTCATGTCAGATGCCCCCATCAAAGTCAGCAAGACAATGAGGTCTGTGATGCTTTCTTTTGGAAAAGTAAGTGACGCTTTGATTTTTCAGCCACCTGAACTTGATTCCTGGGTGATATTATTTAGGAGATAAGGGGTCACATCACCCATGCTCCGGTAATATGACCCAAAAATCCTCAAGGAATGAGCCTCTATCATATAATTAGCCTACCAAACCATGTTCATCGCATCCACATTAGGAATCCTTCCGTCCACCTGGTAGGTAGCTATCCTTCATCCCATCTATGAGGGAGAAATAAGTCATGACCAGTTACCACCTGGACAGGCTTACCAACGTACCCCGAATGCTCATGGAACAAGTTATTGACAAGGTGATCTTCTCTTTCCCTCTGTCAAATGACCTGAATCCCGCCCAACACCCTATTCCTAACCTGTCCGACTAACCCGACGCTGTTTTGCTCTGGTCTCTAATGCCGTCGTATCCAAAACGGGTGTGCATCCCTCCAAATCCCTTGAAATAGTCCCATATATTTCATTTACTCGAGGCTGAAAATCACTGGGAACTGGCACCCCACTCTACTGGCGCTTAAGAGTTTTCCTCATTAGCCGAACCTCCCAAGCCGGTTTTTTTCCAATGTCTGCAGTGGAGTTCCTCAATGGTCTGTCCGAGTATCTCTTCATTATTCCCATCCACCCCTGTCTTCCCTTCAAATGCCTCCAAATGTTCGGTACTGGTTGTTGCTGACAACTTTAAGTCAGCGACCCAAAAATTGATTCAATAATTAACACACGGGTACGGGATGCTTGTCCAAGCTTCTTTGGCGGTTGTCATTGCGAATACACCGCATCCAAGAAGTAGATTCAGAAGACTGGATGCATTAATAACTCACGGGGTTGTGATGTTTGATAAAAGCTTGCCGGTTAGAAGAGTCGCCGAAGAAAACACCTAAGAGAACCATGAAATGTGCTCTAGAGCTGACAGCGACGATGCTTTGGGATGTAGTGTTCTACGCACGCACCATCCGCAACGGAAAGCTTTACTTTCATACCTCCGTCTGTTTTGATGGGTTCGAACAGTAAAAAAGACGCCCAACCATTTTGTTACTATGAGTAAATTACTGCTGAGGCACCCCACAGGCTCCGAAATTTCAACGGGAAAAGCCAAATTTCCACGGACCGAAGACCGAGGGCCGTTTCCGTAGCTGCGCATAAAAAGAACTCAACACAGTTGTTCTTTGGTCCCAGATCCGTTACTGGATATTGAGCTCCATTAGAAGCCGGGCATATACACCATTATTGGATTTCGCGGCGGCTCATTCAACAGAGTGAATGTTTGGTCTTCATGGCAGTTTACACCTTGCGTGCAGTTTCTTATCTGGTGGAATGAAGATATATTTTGGAAGACCGCCAGTCACCCAGAGCCATTTTGGTATCCAAACCTATACACCACTCTATGTTTCTTCTGATCGTGTGACATGAAGTTGTTTTCAGACTTCACTAAATGGTACGTGGAAACCTTTATTCTGTGGTCTCCATTTAAAGCCCGCTTGCATCGAATGCTGTACTTTCCGTTGAGTTCTGTATGCTTTGAGTTTGTAGAAAAGCGGATTGAGGAACCGGGTCGAAAGCTTTGGTGGAGTCGAGAAAAGTAGCATCCGGGATAGATCCATCGGGCTGACAGAAATTGAATAAATTCACTTAAACTTTTGAATTTTGAGTCATAGATGGAAATTCCTTGGCATCACCGGGATATTAAAAGTGAAAACAAGCAGTGTGTATAAATTCGATGTGGATGACCAACTCCATTTTGCTAGTAGGACCATGAGGAAGTCGTAAGTGCTGGGGACGATAATGCTGGGTCTTCACCCGCTAAAATAGCCTCACTAATACTACATGTACACAAATCGGGAAGAAATTCCTGTTTACACGTAACAACACGATAAAATCAAGTGATGGTGTTTTATAGTGCGATAAAAACAGGTTGTGGACAATGGGACCAGTGGGTCCCATAGAGACGAATATAAGGAGACAACCAAATACCACTCGTTCGTCGTCGCTGCGCATGCACCAACTGACACTAATTTCCATACAGCGAAAGACGATTACACCCATTTGAATAACCCACTAGGTATACCACAAATAAATCTGACGGCACTAGCTGGCGACCTCATTGCTCGTGTCGGTAGAGTAGGCTCTCAAGAACCATCCAACACCGGTAATCGACGAAATGGCAATGCGAACTGCTCCTAAATCTGCGTTCCGACCGTCGACTCTTACCGAGCCTGAACTCATGAAGAAGCATCCTGGTGCCCACCATCATCATTTCGGAGGCTGACCCATGACCACATCGCCGCAAGCTGTCCTTGGGTGAACTTCTTACGGGGCTGCCTCATACTGGAGCACCGGTATGGGTTCGGATTGCGCCCTTGTCTGCACTATTGTACCCTTGTGTTTTTATGGTCACGGACAGATCGATGTAACGCCTTTCAAAACACTACTGTCGTTTCTTTATTCGTATCCTCAGAGAAGGAAACTGACAGCCACGAAGACCGGACTTTACCATGGTACGACGGTCTGTGTGCGTCCGTGATCCACTGGACTATACCGGAGGTGTCCGTACGACCCTCACGCAGTCTCTCATACCCGGTTGGTCAATGGTCAGAGGTCTGACCAGCAGTCTCCTGGCTTTCCAGGCTGGAGGTCGGAACATGCTTGACGGCTAGTTCTCTAAAAGTGGTGATGCACTTGCATTTTCCGCCAAACCGCTGCCGTACGGCCAGGCTTTTGGGCCAAAGGCTTTGGTCGAGGACCCTAATCGTTCTCTCGTCTAGGTCTGGGTGCCCTGGCAGTACCCGAGCCCATGTATAACCATAATGCCTACAGCCAGCAATACTCTCATGCCACATCGGCTGTCGAGTGGTGTCACCAACTGAGCTGCCTTATTTGCTGCATACAGCAGGGCAGGTAAGCGAAAGCGTGCTACTGCTGACGCCTCTCTTC